>JAHBMJ010000357.1:23746-49968 GCA_018398765.1 Chromera velia | reverse complement strand
TCCGACTTGTTTCATTCTGCCCTCATGCTCTTCACCCTTACCCTATGAGAGGTCTGCACTTCTCGGTCTCAGTCCTCGCTTTCGCCACTCCTCTTTTCTCTTTTCTTTTTTTCCTCTGCTGCCGCCTTGTCTTTTCGCTGCTTTTCTGTTCCTTTCTTTTTTTCCAGCAGGAGAGAAAGGAGTGTAAAAGGGCGTTAGAGGACGGGAGCTGGTCTTGCATTTTGAGGATTCCCTCTCTCTCTCTCTCTCTCTGTGGGTGGGTGGGTGGGTGGGTGGGTGGGGGTGAATGTGTATTTGTGCGTCTTTCTGTACACATATCTTCTTTCTCTTGTGTCAGGACTTCTCGAAGCTGATCGGGGTCGGGACATCTTCAGAAGAAGAGAAGACAAAGGTGGGCGGGCTTGGTTGCTTTGAATTATGTTTTTTCTGCACTCCTCTTTCTCTCTCGATGTAAGTGAGTGGTTTTCGTCCGGAGAAAAAGAGGAAGGGCAGAAACGAGATGGCAAAGCCTACCTCTTCTCTCTGTCTTATGGAACTGGGGGTCTGTTTGCAGGATGCTTCGTCTTCTTCGTCTTCCTCTGCTGCCGGCCCTCCGGCCGCCGCCGCTTCAGTAGCACCCACTGAAATTGGAGGGGGGGGCGATGAGGTTGGAAGAGTGGGGGTGAGTGGGAGTGGAGGGGGGCAACAGAGTGGGGGGACCATGGGAGGAGGGGAGGGGGATGTGGAGATGGGCACAGAGGGGAGTGTGGCTGCAGGAGGAGGAGGAGGGGGAGGAGGAGGGGCGCCTCATCGTGCAGAATCCTCTGCTTCTGTCTCCTCATCCTCTGCCGCTATTGTCCCCACAGGAGGTAAGAAGGGCGGATTTGTAATGTACAGATATATGTTTCCAGTATGTGTGCATTTATCTTTGTATAAGCATGGTGCTCGCATGAATGATGCACCATTCTCGTTCTCGTCTGCTTTTTCTCTTTCTACGGCTGCTTCCCCCTGTCTCCTTTTTGCAGCTGCTCCAAGATGCGTTGTCTGCATGCTGCGCCTTGTCTTGCGGCATCTGAATTTTCCCTCTAATCTGGCTGGCTTGTCTACAACACAACGCCCCTTTGAGGAGGTGCTCTTGCGTTCAGGTGTGGATCCTCCGTCCGAATAACGATTTGTGTGTGAATGATGATGATTTGGTTTCTTTGTTTGTTTGCAGCTGCACGGTCTGGCTCCAGTTCTGCTTCCGTGACAGGGGGCCCTGAGGGGGCAGGTGCCCAGAGTCAGAAGCAGCCAGACGCAAAACCGCCGTCCTACAGTATTGTGGGGTGAGTCACTTGGTGTTGTTTACAGATGGATGGAAGGGGTGAAGGAAGGAGACAAGGAGAGAAAAAGAAAAAAAAAAAAAAAAGAGAAAGGGAGAGAGGCGAAGAGAGGGAAGAAGAAAGGAATGAAGGACAACGAAGGTGAACACGAGTGGAATAAAATGAACTTGTATGGATTCATTCTTGGGCGTCTCCCTTGATCATCACTCTCGTTCCCTTCCCGCAGGTACATGGAGAGACGTTGCGACTTCGAGACTGAATATGATAACGATGCCGAGATGATTGTGGCTGATTTGGAGTTCAGACCTGAGGAGCCTCCTGAGGAGACGGAACTCAAATTGAATGCCTTGGTGAGTCTGTCTCTCAGTCATTCTGTCTCTGCCTGTGTGGAATGTTCGTTTTCGTGAGTGACACCCAGACTGGCGATGGATAGGCAACACCGGTTTCCTGCTTTGCCTTGCTGTGTTGGTGCTGTTGTGTTGTGTGTGTTTGTCCTCAGTATGGAAAATCACAGTCACCCTCAGGGCAGTAAGTCAGTGTCCCAGGTTGATAAGAAGAAAAAAGTGAAACGTGAAGGAAGTCGACGAAGCAGACAGAAAGGTCTGTAGCGTTGTGTCTGTCCCCTGTCCTTGGGATAGCTTGTGCGTTCTCGTTTCTGTCGGTCGTCGAAGGATGAGAAAACGAGAGCCTGCAAACTGGACAGAAGAAAGTCACGACCCTGTAAACGCATGTGCATGTGTGTGTGTGTGTGAATACACCGATAGTTCGACATGTGTATCCATGCACGTCTCCTGCTTGCCAGGAAATCTTCAACTGCAAGCTGGATGAACGAATGAGAAGGAAGGCCTTTGCAGTCCATCGGAACCTTTTGGACATCCGGGCACAGCAGGTGGGTGCGTCTCCCCTCCTCCTACGTTCATCCGTTCATATGTGCATGAAAGAGAGGTGAAGCCAGGTTGTTGGAGAAGTTTGATGTCCATCCTTTCCTTTCAGGCCTCTCTGCCTGCAGCCAAGTTCTGAGTCATATTTTTGTCTCCCCTTCCCAACCTCTCCCTCTTCCTGTCCACTGAACGCAATAGCCCCACTCCACCACCATCACGAAGGCAGGAACTAGTTTTGCAGGTACAGGAGCAGAATAAATGCAAGTTTGCATATGCACGCGTGCACATACACATACACACAACGCAAATGCGCGTCTCTCTCTCGCCACCCGCAGGCAAAGGACCGGAAGCGCACGAGAGACGAGAGAGACTACCACCAAATCCTCAGAGCTGCGCAGAGGTTCCACCCGGATGTGGAGCACGAGGAATTTGTCAAGGTGGGCAAGCTTGCCTCTCTCCCTCCCTCTTGCTGTGTGTGGGTGCGTGCGTGCCTTGGGGGTGAACGGACTGCGCACGAGGACGCAAAAAAAGAGAGGCAGCGGTGTTTTTAGGAAAAACGGGAGTGGAAAAAAACGAGGAAGGAGGTAAGGGAAGGGAAGTGCTCAAGAGACAGCTTTCTACAATCTTTTCCGCTGGAGCCTTTGACTTGGATGCGATGGAAAAGGGGGTAACCTCCCTCACTTTTCTCTTCGCTTCTCTTCGCATGAACCTGCTTCCTCAGTTTCGCCGCTGCACATGATGCAGCTCCTTGTGTCTCCCCCCCTCTTTCCCTTTCCCCTCAATGACATCCAATCTCAACAACGCTTTCCCACCTAGGAAAACGAAGGCACACACGCTGGCAAAGGGAGAGAGAAAGACACATGGACAGAGGGAGCAGAAACAGGGTAAGACGACGAAAACAGAGGATGACTGCAGCTATGCACGACGTTGTTTGTTTGTTTGTTTGTGTGTGTGTGTGTGTGTGTGTGTGTGCAGTGTTTAATTACCGAGCGCCGTCTCCGTGAGAGGGCGGAGAAGCTGCGTGAGTGGAGGCAAAAAGGCATCCGGACTTTCAGGGAAGCAGCAGTCAGTCTCATTAGAAGACGAAAGTGTCTTTTGATAGGAAAAGGGGATAGGCGGGTTTTGTGTCCCCTCAACTTTTCTTTTCTTTTGTGGTTGGAATTTGTTTTCTCCTTGGAGGTCCAAAAGAAAGGAAGTATTTGTCCTCGCGATCAAAATGTGAGTGTACACGAAAATTCTTCCAGGTGATTTTTTCTTGGATTTTCTTTGAAAATTTCTTCCAATGATTGAAGATTCTATGTCTGTACCCCTTTCTCTGCTTCTTTCTGGGACCGCCAGTTTCCTTTTTTGTTTGCCGCCTTCCAGGGATGGCAAACCATTCTTGAGATGGAAAAAGATAAAAGCCGGAATGTGACCGTCTCGTGTAATGCCGCATTGCCTTGTTTCCTTCTTGCTTTATCCATTGATTGATCTTTGTTTTGTTTGATAGCAGGAGCTTGAGTCCATCGGTCAAGCGCGGGAGGTCCAAAACAAAAAGCCCACCTACTCGAGCAACCAGACCTCATCCTCAACCAACGCCTTCACATTCCATCCGGTCAGATCCGACCTCGATTATTTGTTGGCTTGATTTCGCTTCCTTGCTTGGTGCCCCAATTGGTTCGGGCACGTTCCTCCTCAACCAACGCCCTTCCTTGCACTCCGTCCTGTCAGTCCGTCCACTTAGCAGCTGAGAGCATCAGCAGACAGAGAAAGGTCCAAAGTTTGACTGATCGGAAGACAGACAGAGAGGTCTCCATGAAGAGAAGAGAGGGTCGCAGAAGAAGAAGGGGAAGAAGAACTGAAGGTAAATGGAAGGCAGGCAATGCAGAAGAAGAAAAAAGATCGCATAATCTGCATGCGCAAAGCTGTGCCAGAACAGACACAAAACGACTGGCAGGCAGACGGGTGCGAGAGAGAGCGCTCGCACAGTACTGGCACCCAACTGTCCATGTAATCGCATTCTTTCTTCATCGAATCTCCTCATACCCCTCCCTCCATTTCCTGCATGTCTCCTGTATCAATCAGATGATTGGAAGTTCAAAACGAAACAAAACAGGCCTGTCCCCGTAGTCACAATCCGCCTTCCTCTTGTGGCAGCTTTAGTGACCCCTGTTACAGGCCCACACTGACTCCGTCTCGCTGTGTCTCCGAGTCCCTTCACGCAGGCATGCCTTCAATCGTCAAGGGACTATCGTACATGGCATACAAACAGACAAATGAAGGGAAATCTTAGCATACAGACACACACAAGCTAGCATTGATACCAGAAACAGACGTGAACACGCACATTCGTGTAATATGAAAACGTGCATACACTCATGCAATTGCGCAGGCAGGCAGAGAAACAGATAGAGAGAGGGAGAGAGAGAGAGAGGCAGACACATAGGCAGGCATGCAGGCAAAGCAGAAAGAGAGAGACGGACGGACAGACAGACAGACGGACGGACAGACAGACAGACAGACGGACGGACGAACAGACGGACGGACGGACGAACAGACGGACGGACGGACGAACAGACGGACGGACGGACGGACGGACAGACGGACAGACAGACAGACGGACGGACGGACGGACGGACAGACAATCAGATAGACAGACAGAGACCCTTGCAGACAGGCGGACAGGCAGATCAGACAATGAAATGGACGAACAAACAAACAGACAAAATCGACATACGTCATGTGTGCAGGAAAAGGAGGTAGTGACAGCTCTGAAGAAGACGGGCAGGAAGTGGGTGATGGATCAGGTCAGTCAGTGCGTGCGTCATTCGAGCGTTGTCTCTCTTTTTCTGCGTCTTCCTCTATGGTGCCGAATGCCGCTTCTTCGCACAACCTTACAAAAATCAAAGTTCCCGAACGCGATTGTTTCTCTTGTGCGTTCTATTTTCTCGTCTCTGGGTGTTCTGCAGTGAAAGAAACCCCCAGTCTGCGTCCGTTCTCCTTTGTCAACGCTCTTCCCCTCCACCGTTCCCCTATCCAAATGTCTCTTTTTTCTCGTTTGTTTCGTTCCCTGCACATTGCTGAAAACAAGGGGGAACGCAAAAGAGAACGTAAGAGAAGGGCTGGGGATGTCCGGTGCAGGAAGGTCAAAGGTGTAAAAGTCAGCTGGATGGTCTACGTGTGTGTACCTTCACTATTTTTTATGTTCACCGACAGGGAAAACATGCTGTAAAGAAATGTACAGCACGAATAATGAATGGTTGCAGGAAGAGATCGATGCCGTCGGGGGAGTCGGCAGGAGGGGCAAGGGCGACACGATGACTGCCCACTCCCAGACCCACACAGAGGGACAGGGAGAGGGGGAGGGCGACACGGAGGGAGGAGGAAGGGGGGGGGGAATATTAGGGCGGAGTGGCCACTCCTCTCTCGGGTCTGTTGATGAGAGTATGGGCTTGGGGTTGGGGGGGGAAGGGGAGGGAGAAGGAGGGGAGGGAGTAGAGGCTCCAGGAGAGGGGGGGGAGGAGAGGGATGCGGGCGCACCGAAGGAAATGCAGTTCGGACCGCAAGACGAGTATAGTATCCTTCCTGGATGGGACTTGCTTGACGAGAATGAAAAGAAGGTTTCCTCACGATTGCAGGTCCGTCAGAGTAGAATTTTTGAAGGGAGTTGGGAGAGGGGTGGGATCGAAATGATTTGTGAAATGATCTTTTGCTTAGCGTTTTTTGTTGCGCTATCCTCTGAGACGATTTGATTCGAATCATTTTGCCAACATGAACTGTGCCTTGGTGATGCTGGGGAGACAATGGTATTCAAGCTGAGTGAAAGAGCGATACAGGTTTGTTATAAATCTGAACATGTATGGATGCCTGTATGCATACGTATGTGAGGCTGGCTGCTTGCAGATCCCCCCTCAGCACTTCCTTTCAATGAAGAAGATGATCGTGGACGCTCAGATCAGCCTCGGGTTCCTCACACAGAGCGAGACCCACAAAGTCTTCAAAATGGGTCAGTCAGACAGTCAGTCAGTCGAGCAGTTGGTGTGTGTGCCTGTGGGTGGGTGGGTGGGTGGGTGGGCCGGCAAGCAAATAACTAATTGGACCGCATCTTTCTCGTCTAGTGCGCTGTCGTGCGGAAAGTTTTATGGTTTGGTCCTCATGGACCTTCCCCCTATGCATATGGGTCATCTTTGTGGTGTGTGTGACTCGTCCTGTGGAGGTGGGTGTGTTGTTTGGGTTCGGCGAGTCTGTTTTCTGTGGCTGCACAAGTGGAAAAGAAGTGGCAACTGAGCAACCGCCGATCAGCTAGGCTTCCTTTTCTGCGCAACAATAAAGGATCACATGGGCTGCTGTACCATATGGGAATATTTGACGTATGCAGACACATCTCGTGCGGGCGAGCTCTACGAATTCGGCGTCTCTGCGCGTCTGATTGAGCGGCCCACGGAGGGCAACGCGGCCGCTGCAGACGCAGTAGAGGCCGCAGAGAAGGCAGAGAAGGAGAAGGAGAAAGCGGACAAGAAGGCCGCAGCTGCGCAGGCAGCAGCAATTGCCGGCGCAGACAAGGACAAAATCATCGCGGGGGCTCAACAGCCACCTCCATCGAAACTTCGACGCGTGTGATGTTGATTTTTTTTGTTTCTGTCTGACACGACGACTGTCTCCATTCTCTCATCCAGGCAGGGGGAATGTCCGATCGACTGCATAAGATGTACAGAAGGGAGCATAGAGGGGAGCAGGCTGGGACTCCTTCCTTCTTCATGCCCGGTCTCTCGTTCTGGCTCCACCCAGCGTCTGTCTGTGCGAATCATTACAGAAAACATGTATTTGTTCGTCTGCTCTATCGGATGTAAACTGAGGTTTCATTGTCAACGCAGGCGGGTGCATCTGTCCAACTTTAGGTCTCTTGACGGCGGGCTTAATTGTGTGCAGATGTGAATTAAACCGAATTGAACGGCGTACTGGTTCAGGGTATTGGTCTGGTTGCATGAATCGCTGGGCTAGTCGCTGGGGGTACATCTGCCCACCTTTTTACTTGAGTTACTTGATTGACGGTTTGATGATATGCATTAATTATTTGCTTAATTTTTACTTTTTTCAAATGAGACCGCCGGCGGCCTGACATGGCTTAACTAGGTCCGTGAACTTTTAATTTCTTTTATTATAATGCTGGTTAATTTGACTGCATTCAACTACGTTTCAGTTACATTCTTCTTTAAAACTCACCGCAGTGTAACTGTTTAGGTACATAACTACACCAGTAATACGATAATAAAGCTTCACGGCCCCGCTTCACCAAGTGAGGTGTTGGAAATTACTCCAGAAGAGTTCTTTACAGCTCTGATGCTCTGTCCGAGGGACAGACATTATCTTTAAATGAAAAAGGTGTGCGGTGATCTTGTAGGAACAGTGAATCCCTGATGACTCAGTGACGAGGCCAGAGTGCCGAAACCGGTTGGTTTGTTCTTTTACCTGATCGCCAAGCAAAATACGTCCAGAGCGACTTTAATTTTCTCAATTAATAAACTAGGTTTAGATTTAATCATTCAAATTCACAGGTTTTTAAACACTTGTGTAATTAATTGATTCATTGATTAGTTCCCCGATGGGCATATATGATATGAAAATTATATATTCAAATTGAAACTATATAACCAGTAACATACGGTTACGTGCGACTAGTATTTATTGCTATAGGTGTTAACACCGTGTTGTTATACCTAGATTATAATCAACACTGAATTAAACATATTACTAATCTAGAAATCGATCATAAAACCTTTTTTCGTTTTTGAGTGGAAAAACGTTCACGATCATAAAACCTAGAATATATAGAATTAAAAGCCATCTCACAACATTTTAAGACTTAAATTTAAACAAAAAAGTTGAAAAAATAACGAAAAAAAAGAAATTGTACTATCTATCTTGAAACAATATAAAGTAGCACAGGCAATTTGAATAGCAAGTTGCTTTGCAGTACTATGCAGCAAGGAAAAGTGGTCAGAAAACAAACGAAAAACAACACATGCACTAGCACATGCAGTCAGCTATAGGCAGGCAGTAACCAGACCAGAAAACAGAAAAAGAGTTGAGAAAGAACAAGCCAAAGACCACGAAAGCCAACACAGTACGAAACAGGTAGAAACAGGGAAAAGTCTTCCTAAAAGAGCCAAGGGCCCGAGACAAAACGAGCGAAAAGATAGCACAGGCGGCAGCGAGAAAAAGAGGAGACAAAACAATCGAAAGACAACATGAACAGGCAACAGCAAAGAAAAAGACCTGAGAAAGAATAAGCGAAAGACAACACAGCCAGCAGCAAGAAAAATATCTGGAACAAAACAAGCGAAAGACACCACGTACAGGCAGCAGCAAGAAAAAGACCTGAGAAAGAATAAGTAAAAGACAACACAGCCAGCTGTAAAAAAAATATCTGGAACAACATAAGCGAAAGACAACACGTACAGGCAGCAGCAAGAAAAAAACCTGAGAAAGAACAAGCGAAAGACAACACAGCCAGCAGCAAGAAAAATATCTGAAACAACACAAGCGAAAGACAACACGTACAGGCAGCAGCAAAGAAAAAGAGCTAAGAAAGAACAAGCAAAAGACAACACAGTCAGCAGCAAGAAAAAGAGATAAAACAAAACAAGTGAAACATAACACGTCCAGGTAGCAGCAAAGAAAAAGAGTTGAGACAAAAACAGCGAAAAACAACATAGGCAGCACAAAAAAAAACATATGAGACAAGTTTAGACAACACTGGCAGCATAAAAAAAAGGAGGGAGGAACGCCAACACCATAGTACAGAGCGTGAAAAGAAAAACAATGGAATACAAGTGAACTGAGAGAAAGAAGGTCAGGCCAGAGTGCCAAAACCGGTTGGTTTATTCTTTTACCTGATCGCCAAGCAAAGTACGTCCAGACCAACTTTAATTTTCTCAACTAATAAACTAGGTTTAGATTCAATCATTCAAATTCACAGGTTTTTAAACACTTGTATAATTAATTGATTCATTGATTAGTTCCCCGCTGGGCATAAATGATGTGAAAATTATATATTCAAATTATATGACCAGTAACATACGGTTACGTGCGACTAGTATTTATCACTATCGTAAAGTGGCACCAACAAAGTCAAGTCAATCCGTGCCAAGTCGAAGCTTCACGGCCTGCATGCAAAGCGTGAGCACAGGTGACGCAAAAAGGCATGCACATGCATGCAGCATGCACGTCGGATCGATAGAGCATGCATAAATGCAATCAGGCAGAAAGTACTGCATCAAACTGGCCTATATATCTAGAGGCTAAGCAGCAAAACCGTACATTAACACTCCTTCTGTCGATGAGGCTACGAGATTGAGATTATATATAGGTGAAGCTATAGCCTAGCACTGAGTAGCTCTGACGCTCATACACTAGCTGTTGCTTCATGTGGTGCGGGCTCCCGGGACGACTGGGTAGCCTCATTCACTCTTTTTCACTTGCTCTCCTAACATAAATTTAAGGAATCTCAATCGGTAACTTGGCAGAAGGGACAGAGGCAGCTGCTCTTTGCGTTACTCGTAGTCACGACCTTATCTTGGTGCTTCGCATTCTGTTACCAGCATCAACGATCACTTCATCCACATACAAGGATGAGAACCACTTCCGAACATCTCCGTTCGGGAATCCCTTGGAGCATTTTGCCTCGGAGGGAGTCCCTTCACTCTGGGAGCACTTCCCTTCCCTGTGGAAGTGGCAGGCCTGTATACCAAATGGAACGCACTCCAGGCGGCTCCGTCTGTGCAGCTTTATCTGAGCCTCTTCACCTGGAGCCAGGCTTTCGTACCGATTTCACGCAAGAGTCGGGCGCTCTCTTCCGATCTGTCACCTTCGCTCTGGGACAGATTCTCGTCTGTCACCAAGAAGTTCAACCAAGAAGCAGAGGATGGCGTCAGATTTCCTCCTAGACTAAGAACGTAGTCTAGTTAGGGACTTATCATACCTTACCTCCTTAAGTCTGTCACTCAGAGTTCACTTCCAAGGACTCTATTCAAGCGATACAGATGGACGAAGACTGTACGGCATGCTTCTATTTATTTCTATATTGCAAGTCTATTATTTCTTTCTCTGTATTATCAGTCTGTCACTTAATTCTCTTAGTGCACTTAATTAATGCCGGCTGGGCTTAGTATTGCGAAGTTAGTTTCCCAGTCCCAGTTCTAGCAAGTTTAACGGGTGATCAAGTCGCCGTACAAGCCATAACGTAACGTGCCCTCTCCCCCCCCCATGGCCTGTACGCCTCACTCAAGCTGAAGCATGGAAATTGGCAATCGCTTGTTTTGTATTCTTCAATGATGACAGGGGCTCCCATGATGCGTCTTCCAATGGATATCCCCTCCAGAGAACCTTGTACTGCTTGGCTTTTCCCCTCTCTCAGACTGCAAGGATTTTCTCGACTTCATACTCCTCCTCGGCCCAAGCGGGCATGCAGACAGATGGGGGGCGAATCTCCCCACTCGGCTGACGGTAAGGCCTGCACAACGATATGTGAATGATAGGGTGCTTCCTGCTCCCAGCAGGCAAAACAACCTCCAGATTGTCTCAAGGCAGAACGGTCTCGACTTCGAATGGACCGAACCAAACTGAATCAAGCTTCCTAGCATATTCTTCCCCCTTCCCCACAGGACCTGGCCACCACGTGTAGTGCACCAGGACATAATCTCCTACTCGGATGTTCTCGGCGGGACGCTGACGGCGATTAGCGTTTCGGGTCATGACTTATTGGGCTGAGCGGAGTGAATCTCTCACTGCAGCGATCATCTGGCTGTGCTCCTCCAGAAATTCCCTTGTGTCGAAAGAAGGTTCGACTGAGACTGGGAGATTGAGAGCAGGGGGGATGAGCGGGGACTTCCCACCATCGAGAGTGAGGGGTGCAAAACCAGTCCCCTTATGAACAGAGGAGTTGTATGCAAACTCCACCTCACACAAAAATTCAGACCACCGGGAGTGTTTTGTGTCTACCAGATACCGCAAAGTCTCCTCAAGGGTGCGATTCATTTTTTCTGCGGCACCCGCTGTATCGTGGTGCGATGCAGTCGCAAAATCGACTTCTGAACCGCTGGAGGCATGGAGGGTCTACCAAAAGCGGGCAACAAAACGGGGGTCACGGTCGCAGATGATATGACACTGGAAGCCCTTCTTGCATGAAACGTGCTGGCGGTAGATTTGCGCGGTCTCTTCTGCTCCTGCTGTGCTGTGAGTGGGAATCAAGACGACTGCCTTGATGAGCCGGCAAAGCACTACAAGAATCATATCAAACCCCTCATCACCGAAAGGCGGCAAGTCAGTAAGGCGGTCAATGCAAGTCGACTCCCAAGGGTATGAAGGGATAGGGAGGGGCTGCAGAAGCCTGGGGCGGGCCGCAGTGGGACTCTTGCTTCTCTGACACCGATCGCACGCGCGAACAAAGGAAGCGACTGACCTCTACATCTTGGGCCAGTAGTACAATGACGCCACCTTTCGATAGGTCTTCCCCATCCCAAAGTGAGCAGCGTGTGGAGTGGAGTGCACCCCAGCCATCACAGTCCCCTGCAGAGATCTAGGGACACAGAGACGATTCCCCTCAAAATATAGGAGACTGGTACGAAGCGACATGCCTCGCAAACGAAGGGCAAAATCAGGGGTGGGGGCGGGTGGGCGCTGCTGTGACAGATGCTGAAGGACAGGGTGGAAGAAGGGATCGGCTGAGTATCCCCTCCTGCAGGCATCAAGGAATGCCTGTGAGTGCGTGGCGGAGACTGTCAAACTTTGCAACTCCATCCCTACCTGAGACTACTGCCCATCTCCCTCCCTAACTGGAGCCTGGCTTTCCTCAATCTCAGGAACCAAATCGGGCAGATCAGCATACTCTGCCCCCAAAGACCCAATAGGCTGGACAGACACTGGGACAGCCTCCGGCAGGGGCCTGGGACGTACAGGCAGACGCTGAGTGCAACCCATGCAAGAAACCTTGGCGGAAGACGGCATGAGCTGCCGTGCGGCAGGAGGGTTTCGGGAAAGGGCGTCTGCCACAATGTTTGCTCTCCCTGGGATGTACTTTGGAGTGATGCCGAGCTCCTGCATGAACTCAATCCAGTGTCGGACTCGCAGGGAGCAAAATTCGAACAATCGGTGGCTGAAATTTGTGAGGCTCTGGTGATCGGTCCATATTTCGGAGTCTGAAGACAGGAAGTGTCTCCACACCTTTGCGAAATGCACAATTGCTAGAAATTCCAACTCTCGGACAGGGTACTTAGCTTCCGTGGATGTCAGATGGCGGGAGCCGAAAGCGAGGCCTGGGGGCGGTATCTCCTGGTTACGTAGTCCCTCTAGAAGACGACAGCTCCAATGGCTCCTGCAGACTGCGATGCGTCGGGTACCAGAATGACTGGCTTGCTGGGATCGGGGAAGGCAAGGGTGGCGTGCTCCTATATTGCCCTCTTCAGCTCAGCAAACGGACGCGACTGTGCAGTCTTCCATTCGAAGGGGACGTTCCCCTAGAGGAGGAATGTGAGAAGCCCCGCAAGAAACAAGAACCTCGGGACAAACCAGCAGAACCAATTGGCCAGTCCTAGAAACTGGTGCAGGGAAGTGCGGTCTGTGGGTTGTGCAAACTCAGTGAGCCCTTGCATTTTCTCATGGCTCGGTCTGACCCCCTTCTTATTAACCACCAACCCCAAAAATTTCACCTCTGTCCGAAGCCTTGACGTAGAGACCTTGACGTAGAGCTGGTATTCCCTCAAAAGGGAAAGGACTTAGTTGATGTGCTCGATATGCTCCTCCGGAGTGCGGCTGAAAACAAGAACATCATCAATAAATATAATAACACACTTGTCAAGGAGTGGTCTGAGCACATCCGTGATGAGACATATGCTGATGGAAGGTGCGTTACACAAACCAAACGGCATCACCAGCCATTCAAAACTGCCGTACCTTATAACGAATGCCATCTTCTCCTCGTCTCCCTCCCTGATCCTTGTCTGATGGAAGTATTGCCGTAAGTCCAGAGACGAGAACAATTTTGCGCCATGGAAGCGACTCAGCAGCTCCTCTGGGTGAGAAATGGGGAATTTGTCGCGGACTGTGATCTTGTTAAGTCCCATAAAGTCGATACACATCCGTTGTGTCCCGTCTGCCTTCTGCACAAACAGGACTGGCGCAGCGTATGGACTTGTCGAAGGGCGGATATGCCCTTTCTTAAGGTATGAGTCTAACTACTGCCTCAGCTCGTTAAGCTGACCGTATGACAGTCGGTAGGGTGCTCTTGCAGGAGGAGAGTGCCCTGCCTCGAGCTTGATCTCACACTCGATCTTTCAGTGGGGCGGGAGACCCGGGAGCTCGTCTGGGAACCGATCAAAATGTTTTTTGAGAACCGGTCGGACGCTGGGTGGAACCTCTTTGCTCTGGAGGTGCTTTTGGAATCCCGTGTAGGTCGAAGAATTGATAGGATGGTCAGGAGGGAAAGATGAAAGGGGCGGTGGGTCTTCGGGCTTATGGCAGACTGCAGGGAATGCACCCCCAACATATCACTCACCCCCCCCTTCCGCACTGCTTCGAGATGGAACAGATACACATGGGAACTGGGTCTCTTCATTAGCCGACGGAGCTCTCTCTGGCTAAAGAAGTCCTCCCCCTCCCCTTCCGCCGGGTACTCCTCGCTGTCAAGCAGGAGCAAGTCTCTCCCGGTCGGCGACTCACACGCGGGGATCGTGAGGGCCTTCTCACAGTAATGTAGGATAGGAATGTATTCCTCACAGAAGGGCATCCCCAACACAACATCGTAATCATTGTCCAGATCGACTACTGTGAGATCCAGAGGCGCGCTGAAGCCCTGGATGCAGAGGGGAAGGCCTTTGACCTCCTGAGAAATCGGAAGCTGCAGTCCCCCATTCAACCCGCCCTTGCATGCGGTCGGCTCATCGAGATCCCAGAGAGTGAAACGGTTTGACTCGGCAACGGAGTGGGTAAGGAAGTTCGAATCTGCCCCAGGATCGTATAGACAGTGAACAGGGACCCCTGCCAACCGACCGTGGAAGCGGATGAGCTTCCCCGGCACGCGGGAGGTCTTCGTGGAGTAGTATCTGCGAAATGGATAGCCGTTTTGCATGCCTGCATTCTGATTCCGCTGTTGCGACCCCCACAACCCCGGCGAGAAGTCAGTGACTGGGCATGCGGCAGGCTGCCATATCTGCTGGTGCTGCATGAGTGAAGGTGCAAGACTTGAGGGCACCACCGGACTCTGAGGTTGCATGAGAGGGTTGCCGACCCCCATATGCCTGAAATTCCGATTGTCAGGGCGGGGAGGGGCATTTTGATGCTGCTGTTGTTGCTGCTGAAATGACTGGTATGGGAAGTTTCGGTGCAGCTGCTGGGGGAGGAGACGGTTGTTGAACTTTAGGCACCTGTTCGCCCGGTGGCCCTGTTGGTGGCAGCTGAAACATCTGTCTTCTCTGATGTGCCTCTGCACCTGCTCGTGCGACAGCGCGTATAGGCACGACAATCGATCTATTTCCATCGGTGCAGGCCCATCCGTGTTATGCTGTTGCACCGCATGCCCGCCCCCATCAGCGCGCTTGCCTCGGATCAATTGGTCTTCCTCGTCTGCCACTGTCATGACAGCCTCAAATCCCGTGACTCCCCGACGCTTCACAGCGAGATGAATGTCAGTTGGCAATCCTTTGAGGTAGTCGTGCAGCAGGTCGGCTTCTGTAATATCCTCAATTTGCATGGCCTTCTCTATGAAGTCATCGGTGTACTTCTATACTGTCTTGTTCCTACATTTCATCGCTCAGACTTCCTTTCACAAACGTGTCTGAGCATTTGGGTCTTTGAATTTCTTCCCAATCGTCTCTTTGAAATTCTTCCACCCCTGGAACGGCGTTCAGAGGTTTTCGAGCTCGTACCACCTCAGAGTCTGCAGGGAACAGGATAGGTACTAATATGCTGCTTCGCATTTCTCAGCTTCCGACGCTCACGACAAGCGAAGCCATCTCTCTGTCGTACGGAGCCAAATTTGAATCTGGGAATTGTTTACGACTGCTTGTGTACGTGAACGGCTCTTTGAGTTTCAAGTTTAACTTCACGGCCGCTGGGGGGCTGTTCCCCGCGGTGCCCTGTTGTGCTGTCACGACTGTCTACTGATGGTTGATCAGCTCTTGGTGTAGCTGTTGATTCTGTTGAGTTAACTGCCCGTTTTGGACCTGCAGTGCTTAGATTTCAGCTTGTTGCTGCTATTGAGTTTGAATGAGCTGCTGGATGAGCTCAGGAGTGATAGCAGACGGATTCATCCTGCCCGCACTTCAAACAACGGTTGAGAGGCAGAGCGGGGTCTCCCTGAGGTAGAGGACCGGGGCTCTGCTGCTACCACGTCAGATTTCCCCCTAGACTAAGAACGTAGTCTAGTTGGGGACTTATCATACCTTACCTCCTTAAGTCTGTCACTCAGAGTTCACTTCCAAGGACTCCATTCAAGCGATACAGATGGACGAAGACTGTATGGCATGCTTCTATTTATTTCTGTATTGCAAGTCTATTATTTCTTTCTCTGTATTATCAGTCTGTCACTTAATTCTCTTAATGCACTTAATTAATGCCGGCTGGGCTTAGTATTGCGAAGTTAGTTTCCCAGTCCCAGTTCTAGCAAGTTTGACGGGTGATCAAGTCGCCGTACAAGCCACAACGTAACGGATGGGACATGATGGGACACAAGCAGCAAGACCAGCACGTGAAGTTTCTTGACCACCAACACGCTGACGGGTTCCCTTCTATCCGCTACCGCTCATAAAGAAGGGAATAGTTATAAAGTGGCACCAACAAAGTCAAGTCAATCCGCGCCAAGTCGAAGCTTCATGACCTGCGCGCAAAGCGAGCGCAGGTAACGCGAAAATGCATGCACATGCATGCAGCACGCACGGCGGATTGATTAAGCATGCATAAATGCAGTTAGACAGAAAGTACTGCATTAAACTGGCCTATCTAGAGGCTAAACAGTGAGACCGTACATTGACACTCCTTCTGTCGATGAGGCCACGAGATCGAGATCATATCTAGGTGAAGCTATAGCCTAGTATTGAGTTGCTCTGACGCTCACTACTGAGTTGCTCTGACGCTCATTAGCTGTTGCTTCACGACTATAGGTGTTATTATACCTAAATTATAATCAATGCTAAATTAAATATATGAATCAATCAATCAATCAATCAATTAATATGACTAGTCTAGAAATCAATCATAAAACCTTTTTTCGTTTTTGAGTGGAAAAACGTTCACGATCATAAAACCTAGAATATATAGAATTGAAAGCCATCTCACAACATTTTAAGACTTAAATTTAAACAAAAAAGTTGAAAAAATAAGGAAAAAAAAGAAATTGTACTATCCATCTTGAAACAATATAAAGTAGCACAGGCAATTTGAACAGCAAGTTGCTTTGCAGTACTATGCAGCAAGGAAAAGTGGTCAGAAAACAAACGAAAAACAACACATGCACTAGCACATGCAGTCAGCTATAGGCAGGCAGCAACCAGACCAGAAAACAGAAAAAGAGTTGAGAAAGAACAAGCCAAAGACCACGAAAGCCAACACAGTACGAAACAGGTAGAAACAGGGAAAAGTCTTCCTAAAAGAGCCAAGGGCCCGAGACAAAACGAGCGAAAAGACAGCACAGGCAGCAGCGAGAAAAAGAGGAGACAAAACAATCGAAAGACAACACGAACAGGCAGCAGCAAAGAAAAAGACCTGAGAAAGAACAAGCGAAAGACAACACAGCCAGCAGCAAGAAAAATATCTGGAACAAAACAAGCGAAAGACAACACGTACAGGCAGCAGCAAGAAAAAGACCTGAGAAAGAACAAGCAAAAGACAACACAGCCAGCAGCAAGAAAAAGAGATGAGACAAAACAAGTGAAACACAAGACGTCCAGGCAGCAGCAAAGAAAAAGAGCTGAGACAAAAACAGCGAAAAACAACACAGGCAGCACCAAGAAAAACATATGGGACAAGTTTAGACAACACCGGCAGCATCAAGAAAAGGAGGGAGGAACGCCAACGCCGCAGTACAGAGCGTGAAAAGAAAAACAACGGAACACAAGTGAACTGAGAGAAAGAAAGTCAGGAATGAAAAAGGGAACGGTCGAAAAAACGGACAGGCAAAAACACAATACCAACACTGAGTCACATCCCCTTACAGAAACAGACAAAAGATTTCCTGTCCATCTGTGCATTTGCAGTTCCAAACTGAAATACAATACACAGTTCGATGTTCCAATCCCCTCTCTCAAGTCTCCCCTGTCAGTCTGGCAAGACCGGCTGCATTCAGTCGATCCACTGCCAGTCGTTCCATCTCCTTCCTTTCCATTTCAGGAGTGGACGGCCACAGGTGTGTGTACCTTCAGCTCCGCCGACGGGTCTCTTTTCTTCTCTTGACCTCTCTTTTAGGGATCAAAGCGCCCCGAGAGGGAACCGACCCAAACAAAAGGGAGGGACGTCAAACGCTTTCCCTTCACTCTTCAATCATTCATCTCATCGATAGTACAAGAAGAGGACAGATTCAATCAAAACGGCACTACGTCAACCCGCACCGCCTCTCCTCACTCGCTCATTCGTCCAAAGAGAAAGACGAGAGAGAAGGGTAGAAGTGCAGGGAGGGCTGCTGGCCACTCTCAGCGTCTCCTAGAAAGAGGGACAACACCCTGAAAGTGGCAAAGGTGGGGGGGAGGGTCAGTAAAAATCACTTGAGAACGGGTTCCCTCCTCATTCTGAAGGTGCGGCCACGGGTGCGGGTTTGCTCTTAAGGCCGTCCAAGAGCTTCTTATGCGTCTTGGAGGCAGTGGGTGTCTTTCCATCCATGAGAAGATTCAAAAGGATCTTCGCCCTCACTTCCTGCTCGTCTGCTGGTGTGTCTTCCCTTGTCTCCCCAATGAATCGCTGGTGAGGAATGTCTGCAACAAAGCCAGAGACCTGGTCCTTGATCGTCTTGGCCTCGTCAAGGTCGGTGTAGCGTGCACTCATGGCCTCCATTTGAGTGGAAAAACTTCGTGAGACAGGTCTGACCAGCAAAAACGCCCGCGAAAGCACTGCAAACAGTGCGAAGAAGAGAATTACAGCCTGCATGGTGAAACAGAACTTTCCCTCTCGTCTCAAGCCTGTCTGAATCACCTCCACGAAACCGTTTTGCGAAGGAAGGCACGGCCATTTGTCAACCTTTCAAGCAAACTGACTGTTGTCGAGAATTGTCGAGATGAGAGAGAGACTGCAAGAGCTATATAGGCTCTGATTCCTTTGTGTCCGTGCGAGCAGGCAAAATAGTTTCAAAGAAAGTGCCCCCCAAAATTCCATTGCGGGGCCCCGCAAATTTCAATGCGCGTACGTCCAAGGAACGCATGGCCCCGGAAAGCGACAAAAAAAGCCGAATTCGCAAAGAAATGTGCGCTTCAAGATTAATTGCAATTAAGGTCAGGCATTTCACCATTTCATCTCTGAGACCTCTCATCCCGGCGGCCTGGAAGAAGACGCGTTCGCACGCTTGTATTAATATACATTCAGCTTGTGGATCTCTGGTCGAAGGAAACGTTCGGTTCAGAAGTCCCCCGTGCAAACTGAGAGAGCGTTTCGCGAAAGACAGCAACAGTAAACGAATGCAAATGTGGTCCGGGCAGAGAATCCTTGCTGCATCTGCCCTTTTTTCTCTGCTCTTCATCGTTAGTGAGAGCGTTGATGACCCCTTTTGCATGGAGGTGGGGTGGAGGTTGAGGGGGGAAGAGTACAGAACCATTCAGGGTATTGATGATCCCAGAGTGAGTACGCTCAGTAGTACTTCCCTTGATTGACTGTTGTTTGAAATGCATGTACAGATGTATCCATTTGGTGTCCACTGTTTGTGATGAACTGTTCCTTTCAGGACTGCCAACAAGAGTGCCAGTATGACGATTTCTGCCTTTACTTCCGGTAAGTTGGATTCATCCTCTCGTACTTGTGGTCTTTTGCCCCTCCATACCACATACACAGATTTCATTCGTGAAAGCAGATCCGAATTCTGTGGCCTGCCTCAAACAAATGCGGGCCTGGATGGCACCACAGTGTTCTTTTCGGGTCCGCCTACTTCTCAGTGTTTACTGATCACAGCCCCTAAGTCTGCAAACCGGTGGCTGGTATAGCGTCTGCCTCAAAGTGCATGTCTATCTGTCGGTCTGTCTGCCTGTCCGTCTATCTGGCTCGCAGGTATCGTGGAAGCCGCCAGTGCGAGCTTCTTTTTGAGACCACCGGAGAATGGGAGTGAGTCCGACGGTAGAAACGGAGGAGAAAAGAGGGAGGGGGCTCAGAGACAGAGAGACCGAGAAGGGAGAGGGGAGGAAAAGAGAGCGCGTAAAAGAATTTCAGAAGAAAAACCGCAGCATGAAGGAAAGACCCCTTGGGCTGTTTCAAGTATTGTACATGAATATCTGGTGTTTTTCTGCGAAGTTGTTCAGGCAGTGACAAACGCCTTCTCTTTCTTCTTTTCTTCGTGAGGCTTTTCTCAATTCCGTCGAGTGTGTGTGACAAGGAAACATTCTGACCAGGTGCAAAGAACTTAACATGATGGAGCTTCAAGACGTGTAATTGAAGAACTATCCGCCCTAGCACACGGACACGAGGCATGCCGGTCAACTCTCTCTCTCCTCTAACTTCTTGTATGTGAACCCTCACCGAATGAACGCACACGGGACCCCTGCGTGCATGTGCGTGCAGGTTCTCCATCACCACCGTGAGCGGCCCCAAGACCTGCTACCTGCCCCCCAGTGACTTTCCTGAGATGGCCAATTCTGCCTGCAAGGTGGTGGGCCTCCAGATTGAGGGGGACGACTACGAGTCTGTGAGGAATGGGGAAGACAACACGGCGTGTCAGATGATGTGCAACAGGGACCCTAGGTAGGCCTATGGATGGATGGATGGATGGAAGGTTGGGGGTGTTTTGGTATTTATTGGAAAGACTGGTGAAGGGAGAGAGAATGTTCCAGGGAGTTTTTCCTCACAGCGATTCTGCTGTCTCTTCCGGGATCTGAAAGGAAACCCCAGAATCACGAGCCAGTTGGGAAGAGGGATAGACGGATGAATGGATGGATGGATGGATGCAGGGGGGGAGGGGTGTGTACGTTGCTTTGGAACTCCTGTCGTTTCATTTATTGTATTTCTCTCTTCTGACCGATCTCTTGTTACCCTCCTTTTCGTTCTGTAGCCTAGCAACGTCTCCCTCTCAAAAAGCTGCATTTGGTTTGAGACGTCTGCCAGTGCTGGCGCTCCCTCTCTCTGTGAGTGAGTGTGTAGGACGGACGATTTTGTCCGGACACACGGGTGCATGCCACGGAATCAACTGATCTCCCTCATGTGATTTGATTTCCTTCTTCTCATTTCAGGTGTGCGTACTGGAGCTGGGAGGCACCCACTTCTCTCTCCGAGCAGGATCAGAGGTGCCATCTGTATGACTCTGCAGCCGCTATCTCGGGTCAGTCAGTCAGTCAACAAACACATTGATTGATCCATCACATCATTGCAAGTCATCATGCAGAAGCTAGCTCGCTACAACCGCATATGAAGATTCATACAGTTTTCCTTGCCCCACACCACCTTTGAAACCCTGTCTACACCATCAGCGGTATGTCAAGTTGGACCGGTTTAAAGAGGCGCCACACAGAGAAGGAGAAAAAAGTACCCAGCATCATTTGAGAACAGATGACGGTAGTATACACACTCTTGTTCCTCTTTCTGCACCCCCCAGACTTCCAGACTTTCTGCCTGCCCGACTGTCTGCCGGCCTTCCTTCTTCTCTGCAGGCTACGACACTTCCATTCGATACGTCTCCGGTCCGAAGAAGTGCCCTTCCGTCGAGCTGTCTCGCCGTTTTCCTGTCTGGAGGGTGGGTCCGTGCATGTTTTTCGTTTTATTTTCATGCAATACTTTTCTTTTTTTTGCTTTTGGAATCTACGGAAATCAGATCGCGTGGAGCTTTCCTGCCTTTTCCTTCTTTTTTCCTTTCTGGTTTTGCACAGGACATTGCGCTGCAGAAAGTGAGGCAAGCGACAAACAAGTGAAAGAAACAAGCCTCGTTTCTTTCCCTCCTTTTCCTCCCCTTTCCTCCTTGCGGTGTTTCAACTTGTCGCCGTCCCATCTTCGTTCTGACTCCGTTGTCTGTAATTTGATTCCGATTTGTCGTTCTAGACGGTTAAGAAGCGTCAAGTGAAGGGTGACTGCTCTATATATAGCCCTTTTCCCGTGGTAAAGCAGTTGGTAGTTTCTATTTTGCGTTTTTGTACATCACGCTTGGCCTCTCCCATCGACATTATGCAGTAAGCGAAAAAGGTCCGCCACGAAAGACACTGTTCCTGGCCGAACACGCAAACAAGCATCCATATCCATGTATCCTTAGGTTTTACAGACACCCCCAAGTGCATGTATGTATATGCAATGCAGTCCAGGAAAATGGGGGACTACTTCAGAGAGCTCCCCTGGCCGAAGGAACCCGTGAACGGAAGGAGACACCTCCCTCACTGCGTCGAGTGGCGGAAACAAATCTCGGAGACCCCGGCTGCCGCCTACAGGGTCAGTCAGAGGCCGTCCCCCCTTGGTCTTTCTTTGATCTGGCAGGCAGATTCAAATGTGTCCGGGGGCAGACGGTTAATTAAGAGGGGAGAGATGAAAAGTTACCGGACAGGAGCGTAGAGGAAATGGATAAAAGGGTGTGGGAGCCTGGGTGTTCTCCGCGTGCCTGTGCTTGAACATGTGGGTGTGAGTGATGCTTGTGTGAGGGTGTGTTTCTGTTCTTTCCTTCAGGTGGCTGACTGGCGGGACTGCAAATCACTGTGCGCGATGTTGCCCGCCTGTGGGGGCTGGAACTGGCATGCTGCTGGGACGCTGGCTGAAAGGTTGGGAGGGAGACTTTGATTCCTGTTCGGAAGAAAGAAAGGGAAGAAGCAATTCGTCGAGTGGATCCGCAAGAAAGAAATCGGAGAAGAAGGATGTACGAAAGGGAAATCATGCAAATGATCATCTCTACGACTGTCGCACCCGCATAAGCAAAAACCACAAACCCCGTCTCCCCCTCCAGCATCATCACAAAGAGTGAAGCCGAACCGGGAAACACAAAAACGAACCCTCCCAGGGTCTCTGCACGCACACAAACCATTCAAGCAAGGCATGAACAGCATCCACATTGCTAAACGGCCGGCATTCCTTTCCCAGCTCGACATGATCGATGGATACACCGTTGCGTTTTGTCTGTTGCAGATGTGACCTGTTCCCTACCTCTCCAACTGGCGGCGCCCTTGCGACTGCGGTGTCTCCTCTGACCGTGACCGGACCTCGTGAATGCGAAGACCCCCTGTTTGACTTCCCTGAATACTCACAGGTGGGTTGGTTCGAGTGTGCGTGCGTCACTGCCGGTCTGCATGACTGTCTTCCTTCCATTCATGCACCTTGTTTACCTCCACGGGAGTACGTCCGCTTGTCGAGTGTCTGCCTTCGCCCTGATTTGCACACAGGCGAAGTTACCCGTTTCCCTTCATGTTGCCGAGGAGTGTTCCGATAATTTTTTGTGCATTGGGTCTCAATGAATCTAGTGGCCATCTTGCATGTATGGAAACTGCTTTTTCTTTCAGGTGGCCTGTGCGAAGTGGGGAGTGAGGACACAGGGAACGGTATTGACCTCCATGACTATGCAGGTGGGTGGGTGTTTCTTTCTTTTCTTCTCTTCTTCATGTGATTCTGTCTGGTTGTGTCTGTCGCGGTTGTGCATGTGTGTGCGGGTGTGTGTGTCTGAGAGAGGGGGGGGAGGAGGGAGAGTCTGCGAGTGAGAGAGAAAGAGAAAGAGAGAGAGAGACAGAGAAAAAGAGAGACAGACAGAGACAGACAGACAGAGACGGACAGACAGAGACAGACATAGAGACTGAGAAAGAGACAGATAGAGAGACAGAGAAAAGGAGGGACAGCGAGAGACAGAGACAGAGAGAGGCAGAGAGAGAGAGAGAGAGAGAGAGAGACAGAAAGCAGAGAGAAAGTGGGAGAGAGAGTGTGTGTATGTGTCTTTCTTTTGGTTCTTTTTATAGTTTTTTTAGTTTTTTTTGGAAATGCATGTCAGGCCTCGAGATAGACAGTCAGACTGAAGATTCTTGAGCTCAGAAAGCAGAGGATGGCATACGGGAGACGGGGGGGGGCACGCTCCGCACTGACCAATAAGCATACTCCCGTCTATCCGTATGCACAAGCTAATGTACGCGTTCGTAAATGAATCAATCAATATGTTTGTTCATTTACACACTCACGTACATCTGTGCAGCCCACCGCAGTGCCAGAGGACTGCATGACAACCTGCCAAGAGACTGCCGGCTGTGTCTCCTATACCTTCTCCGTTGCCAACCGCCAGTGCGCTCTCCTCTCTACCGATGAGGGATACGAAAGTGAACCCGGCGTTCTCTCCGGGCCCGCCATGTGCCTCGGCAGACCTGAGCACTACGAGGTGCACATGGCCATGACACGCAGTTACGGGTTCGCATCCAGCCTTGAACCGTTGCCCCTTGTTCCTGTGGTGCCCGTGGCATCTCCCTCTTATATGCCTACTCTGACCGCAGCCAGAGCGGCACAGGGGCGCGTTGAGGAAGAGGAGGGGGAGACTATCCTGACTGACTGTGGGGTTGGAGTGCCGTGTGAAGAGGCAGAGATTGAGGTGATGACTGAGGAGGCTGCTGATGATGGAGGAAAGGAGGAAAGTGTCGACACGATGGAGGAAACTGCAACATCTTCTGCTTCTTCGTCTGTTCCTGTGGCTGAGACAGACACAGAGACGCAAGAAGAAGGAGAGGCAGAAATTGAGAAGTCTCAAAGTGGCACCGTCAGTGGTGTTCCCGTCTCTGAGTCATCGTCCCAGAGACAGGAGGAGGAAGTGGGAGAGGGCACAATGTCAGGAAGAGGTACAGTTGGGTCTCTGCGGACACGGCGGTAGGTGTCTGACAGATGTAAAGAAACTGGTCGCTTCGTTGCTCTACCGGTACATTATTGGAAGACACCCCTGATTTTGTCCTTCACCCATCGATTCACTTATTCATTCACGGACTTCTCCGGAAGAAATTCTTTAATTGCATGCTGAGAACGGCAGTCTGCACAGGAGAGGATGATGATGAAGATCGACAACAATGCTGGATGAGATTTGAAAATACAAAAAAGTTCAGGATCGATGGCTCGACTCCAAATCATTTGACCGTGTACTGCCTGTACTGCTAAAAACACTTGTTGCTTGTTCCCGCTGATTTCCGCTTAGTTGCCTGATTGAACGTGTCCCCCTGACTTGTGTAAACGAATTTTGACCCTGCATGATTGGGTCGGTCTCATCAACCGATATGAAACGCATTGACCAAATTTCAAAAATGCATGCGGTGACCGATATATAACGCATGATGCGGCACGAGGAAGGTCGGCTCTTTACAACAGCAGTTCACTTTGATCCATACTTAGTTAATTATTAATTCAACCAGGATGTTTATATTCAAACTTTTTCTATGTGAGGAGCAGCATGCCGCAGTGCTTGCCATTGTGCATGAGTAACGCTAACTCATCGCAAGTAGTCTCTAGCACCCATGTCAAGCTACTTCATAGCCTAGTTCACACCGCTTTAGATTTATCTTAGCTAGCTGCTATCACATTGATTAATATCATCTCAATTCAATTTAGAATTAGTAGAATATAATTAAACTTATGTAAAGCGCATTTTTCAATGATTTTTGGAAGTGCATAAAAAAAATGCGAGTCACCATTGACTCACCAACTTCAAGGTTTAAGTTATACTAGAAGTTATATAAAAAAATCTTAGTAGATTCTTTATATTGTATATGCGTATGTATATTACCATCGTCATCATACACCATCGCTATCGGCTCATAAAAGGCGTTCAGCGTTCGGCAAAGACAGTGGACCGCGGGGGGCACCCGGAACATAAGTCCTATCCTATCCTATAAAAGAATGATAGTACATTATTTATAACTAGATTTATAAAATATTATACGCACTGCTAAAAACTTTTTATTGAACGTTTAACACTAGCTAGGTTTTATATTATATCTCAGGTTTGCATGTTATCATTTAATTATTTTTGTTATTATTAACTTATTAATGATTGTCATTGACTGATTGATTGTGGTGGTAATATTATCATCGATTTTTATCCAACTTCGACAATGCAATCCTAGATAGTAGTAGATGCAATCACACAACTTTTTATAAGATTCTACCTTGACCATCATATTTTTTCGAAGCTTAAAAACACAAAAAAATCCAAATTCAAGAGAAAAGCTCTCGCAATATCATACATATTAATATCATACAAATTGGTGAGCCGGCTAGTGAGCCGGCAACGTATGATAGACAGAACACAGTGAACACAGTCTGGACTCTGAACACTACACAGTGCTGAGACTTGTAACTCATTCTATCTTCGCTCCGAGTGGTGCAAGGAGAGAATTGACCGCAGTACTAGCTGCAGGATTCTGTGGTACTGCAACTGCTGGAAAGCGGCGATCGCCTGAGATGGAAGAAAGTTGAGGGATCCTGGCAGGCTTGCTCCCTCTCGCGCTCCTGCCCCCAAATATGTGTTTTGCATCCCCTGCATCTTTCTCTCTTTGTCCGAAATTCTCTTAATTTTATTGCTGTCTCTGTCTTTCTCTTCTTGTGCTTCCTCTCCATCAGTGCGCACCTTCTTCCTCTCCCTCTCCGTGTGTTCTTTGGAGTGCGGTAGAGTGAGAAATATCACCCCCTTTGCAGAGAGCTTTCGTCTCAAAGACGGCAGACAACTCTTCAGAGGACGTCTGATTTCACCTTCTGTCTCCTCTTGTTCTTCTGCCTTTCTTCTCTTCTTCAACTCCGCACCCCCCCTGTCTTGCTGAACGTCAACAGAAGAGACGGTGTCCCCAAAAGAAGCAGCACAGGCAGAAACTTGAGAGAGGAAGGGGCAGTGGAAACATACGAGAAAGAAGGTAGACGAGGGGGGGGAACTGGACACCTTTTTCTTCTCCTTCTCTTTTTTTCT
>JAHBMJ010000357.1:1246-18746 GCA_018398765.1 Chromera velia | reverse complement strand
GGAGGCCAAAATGGAGAGACCATCATTATCATCCAGCAGGACCCCGAACCTGTCTCTGTCCAATACCCCCTGCAACCGCAAGCGTTCATTCACCCACCGACTGCCCCTCCGCCACCGCCCCCTCAACCACAGCGACCAGCCCCACCCCCCTCCACCCCAGTCAGTACATATATACTCCTCTGGCTGCCATGTACGGTGCAAAATCCAAAAAAAGCATGTCTGAATACATGTCATGGATGTAATCGAAAGAGGACGGTGTCCCTCGCTTAGTTTTCCGAGACAATGACAGAAGAGATACGTGTCCACAATGCAACCCAGCAAAGCCGACCGCACAGACTTTACATTCGTCTAGAAAGGCACTTGCACGCGGTACCTCTCTATGCATTTTCATCTATCTCTGCATGTAATGATGGATGCAGGCTCCCCGCGTAGACGAGAGGTACGTTGAGAAGCTGCACGAGCTGCAAGAGCTCCTGATGGTACACTTCGAGCAGAGCGAGGGTCTCGTGTTGAAGGAGAGGTTCGATGAGCTAGACACAGACAAGTCGGGGTACCTCAACGCGTCGGAATTCTACTTCTTGCTTCAGGTACGGGATCTTCCCTGTAATTTGTGAAATCCTTCCAGTCATCTGCTTTTCCCTTCCCTCTTGTCTCCCATTTGAACTTTAATCGTCGAGACTGCCTGCCTCAATGCCATCCATCCACGAATCTGCCATCTGTGCGTGCGCACGTGCAGAAGATGGAGGAAGACATCTTCTCCAAACTGGAACCCGTCAGACCTCCTCGGCAAATTTCTGCAGCAAGTCAGTCAGTCAGTCACCCACCCCCACCCCCCAGTCGTGTTTGTGCGGGTGTGTGTCTGTGTATTTGTGCATGTGTGTAAGCTTGGATGCGTCTGTGCATGTATTTATGTATGCATCTCTGCATGTGTGTGCCTGTCTGTGTCTGTATTGTTGCGCACCTCCCTTTACTGATTTATCGGCCTTTTATTGCTTGTTTTTGAAAAAAAAAAAAAAAAAAGCAGAGAAATGCTCCCGACGGTCGCTAGGCCCATGCACCTCTCCTTTTTCATTGCAGGCAGGCTGACTTTACTGTTTTTATTATTGCTTCTGTTCTCACCTCCACCGACAGGCACTCTTTTATTTTCTCAAGTTCTGATCGCAAACAGACAGTAAATGGCCTCGTCGGTGGAGATGCGTTGGCACTTTCTTTTGTTTTTTCTCGGCTCTCGGCCAGAGAGAGAAAGAAAGAAAGAAAGAAAGAAAGAAAGAAAGAAAGAACGAACGAACGAAAGAAAGAAAGAAAAAAAGAAGGAAAGAAAGAAAAAAAGAAAGAAAGAACGAAAGAACGAAAGAAAGAACGAACGAACGAAAGAAAGAAAGAAAAAAAGAAGGAAAGAAAGAAAAAAAGAAAGAAAGAACGAAAGAACGAAAGAAAGAACGAACGAACGAAAGAAAGAAAGAAAGAAAGAAAGAAAGAGAGAGAGAGAGAGAGGGGGGGGGGGGGGGGGGGGGGGGGGGGGGGGGGGGAGAGAGGGAGAGAGAGGGGGAGAGAGAGAGAGAGGGAGAGAGGGAGATGCTCAGATTCGCTTAGATAACGATGACACACGCTCGAACTCACGTGCATCTTGTACACTTGGATGTAGTTTGGTCTGTATCTGTGTATGTACGCAAATCCCTTAGCATGAGCACGTGCACGTGTGAGTGAGTGAGTGAGTGAGTGATCGTGTTTCTGTGTGTGTGTGTGTGTGTATGTGTGTGTGTATGTGAGTATGTCTGTACTAGCTGCAGCCGTCGAGAGGGAGATGCGGAGATTCGACCAGACGAAGGACGGCAGGCTGTCAAGGGCTGAATTCCTCGAGGCAGCAGAGGGGGTGTTCGTCTCTGGAGTCATGAGACACGCAGAGATGCTGGTTGGTCCGTTGGGCGCTTCGTTGGAAGGTCGACTGGTACACATCTCAGGACTTCAGAGGAAGGCAGTGACTTCGTTGAGATGATCGACTGTTGCAGTGAAGCAAGGCGTGCATGTTCTGTATGTCCTCCCGTGTGAATGCACTTTCGGCGTGGTGGTGTGGACGGAAGTCGTCTCTTTAGATTCTATTGCATTTCCGTTTGTGTTTTATGCTTCCTCCGACTTCTTTTTTCATTCATCTAGACGAAGACACTTCTGTGTATGGCCGACCTTATGCATGAAGCCGTGACCGATCTTCGTGGAGTGTATCAATCACCCAAGCTCATAATTCAAAGTGGGGGGCAGACGTGTTCGTTTGATTCTGGAAAGAAAGATGCGAAATGCACCTTGACACAAAAGAGCTCATGGCCATGAGGTGAGGTGCAGCGCGTGTCGCACTCCGAGGCTTTCAAGAATGGCTCTCTGTGCTTACCTGAACGCAACCACTGCAACTCTGCAGACAGGCCAATTTAAAGACGAGGCAGATACGTACAGACATACAGACATACGGGCAGACAGGCGGAGAAACAGACAGACAGACAGACAAACGGAAGCAGAGCGACTAGACAGTTGGTTGAGCCAGGCATCGATCGACGACTGCTTTGCATGCAGTACACGTTGAACATATCATCAAATCCATGTACGGACTGCCGGCTATGAGCTTCGGAAACTCCTCCGTGCGCGCAATTGCTACACTCTCTGTGACAAGAAACGATAGGCAAATGGATCCAGAGATGTGCATGGAACATGTAAGCGATGTCACTTATGAACGAGGCGAAAATAAATGTATTCATTTCTTCTGCTTGGTCGTACTTGGTCGTTTTTGCAGGTCGGAGAGCAAATGTTTGAGGAGTTTGAGCGAATTCTCAAAAGATATTCTCCTGAATAGGTTTCTTTACACAACAACTGCCGTGGACCAGCAGCCTCAAGCTGGAGTCGCCAGCCTGAAAAAACAGTGATTGATGAATTCCGTCTAGAATTGCGTCTGTAACGGTCTATTATAAATATAATATATGATATCAGAACTTTTTTAAAAGAGGGACTTGATTTAAAAAACTTCATTGTTGAACTTGAAACTTCAATCGATTTGCATCTGTATGCAAGCCGTCTCCGAGAGTTCGAGTCAAGAGTGTTCAATTTTCATCGAACTATACTGACAGACTAAGTGACAGTAGTGACCAGATTTGATTTGATTTGATTTGATTTGATTTGAAGTAGCGTTTAACCTCAAATCAAATCTTAGGCCTGAGAAACTTTAGCATGATAGGGCCCATCAAATCTTATCAAATCTACTTCAAATCTGACCCTTTAACCTAAAATCTTCGAGGTGACTCTCTAGGATAACTCTAAGCTCAAAACTTATATAAGCTCTTATATACCTTTGACAATAGCTCATTAATTTTGAGAGTCTTAATTTAGCTTTTAGTCTAGTTTTTAATGATTTTCTTATTTCTAGGGCTTTCTAAGATTTGTTAGTGGTGTCGACTGTGTCATGTCGTCTTCAATGCTGTCGAGACTAGTATCAAGAGTGACCCCTAGACTTCAACCTCAAATCTACCTCAAATCTGGTCAGATTTGAGCTTGAAGCTCAGATCAAATCTTATCAAATCAAATCTGGTCACTAAGTAACAGTCCAATTGAATCAACTTCCAAGAATACAACTCTCAATTTCATTAGGTTTAGCAGTGATTTAAGGTTTACTCCAAAGACAATTTACATTATTGAAGCAATTCGGTCAACCAGATTTTTATATGCGTTTGCTGGCGTTTGTCTGATTAGTAGGACACTTGTTTACATTTGTTAGTACCTTGTCCGGCTAGCTTGTCCGGTTGACCGGATTCCTAAGCTTGACCAAGCTAAATATAAAGCACTAGATAAAGCGAACGGTTTCTCTTTATTCGATCCGAGAGATGCCTTTGCCGTCTCCTTTGGCGGTTTTATCTAGAGTTTTATTTGAATGACTGTGTCTCCTTTGACGGTTTTGTTTGAATGACGGATTATGTTGCTCTTAATTTCTGGTGTGTTTTGCGCATGCAGGTTTAAAAAATAATGAACCTTTTTGGAATCGAACTTGGGGTCTTTTGTATCTGAAGCAGTCATGCTAACCCCTCTTAGTCTAGCTCCTAGTAACCCCTCTATCATAAAGGCATTCAAGCATCGAAAGACTGTGTTTCTTACTATTAGTTCTAGCATTAGTTTCTCTTTTTTATAAAACTTTAATTATAATGATTCGGGACTTATGTTAGTTGTATGACGGACCAGAATCTGGTAATTAAGTTCAACATAACAATTAATACAAAAAAAAAAAATTTTCACTCAGAAGAATATAATGTGTTAATTCATATTTAAGTTTGTATTTGTAAAGACCACGCCTAGCGCCTTATACAGGCCGATGGCGATAGTGCATGATGATCGATGATGATGGTGATGATCATTTATATGCATTGAGGGGTCATTCACAAAGTTACAGGACTCTTTTTGAGAAATATACAGCTGTCAGAGGATGCTGCATAATGCTGCATCGAATCAATGAACTACGGAACACCACCTCTCCGCAGGTTTGAGGAAGAAGTATGTGTTGATCTGCATGCCAGTACATGGATTCATGACGCAGCCACAGCATGATCCGATCTCTCAAGGATTGGTGATGCATTTGTGAATCGGTTCGGAGGAGGGCCCTCACACATACATGGGTCAAGTCCAAGACACGTACGGGCCGGCCATCCACATGATCGATCGATCAACTACTGCTTCCTGACCCTTCCCTCCGTCCGTCCACACATGCACTCGTTCGTTCGTAATCAACAAGCATGCAATGCATGCAACCTATTGGTACGTATGCAGGCATGTACGTGACGTACAGGATCAGTGGCGGAATGAATGTGCATGCATGCAGTGAGGACATGCACACCCTTAAGTCTTTTCTTTGTGTTTGACCACACCGTCGCAAGAAGCAAACGATCGATAGAGACCGGGAGACGAGCAGGCTGTGACAAACACACACAGAACACATGATACGCAAAGGCACCATGCATGAATTCATCAATGAATCAGATTTACAGTCTGTCAGAGAGAATACTTCGATGGTTGGCCGGTCGACGGGTTGCATGCGTGGTATTTCGATCGATAAATTCAGCAATAAGAGACAGAAAATGGAATAGCGAGCATAGTTTAGTCCAACGGTCATTGTCAGACTAAACAAGAGGAGAATCAAAAGTGAGCAAGGTGCATTCGAGCTAGGTGCATTCATTGTTTTTTTTTTTTCTTTCTTTCTTTCTTTCTTGAATCACTTTTGGCTGGATTTTCCCGGTGCGTAGATGAGTGGGTGGGTTCAACCGCGACTTCTCCCTCCATGTGTGTGTGAGAGGGAGCGAGGGAGAAACGACACTCCGGAGCTTCAGGCAATGTCGTATTTGGATTTTGCGAACGGCGACGAAGAGAGAGGCAGAATTACAAGACGTAAATGGATGAGTGGATGAATGAATAGTGAATGAATCCTGCGCCTCATGCAAAAGAAAAGAAGAAGGAAGGGGGAGGGAACCCTGAGAACAACGGGGGGGGACGGAAAGAAGGGGTGGGCTCGCTCCCTTCCGAGTTGACTGAGGTCAGTCGAGACGCTGCAGACCTCAACCAGAGTCTGTCTAAGCGTCAGTTGCGAGCGACAGCAATAAGAGAGAGAGAGAACACATGAACAAACGGAGAGAGCGAGGATACATACGAGGCCAGTGTATGACGGAGAAATGGGTATTCTCTGTCCCTTTTTCGCTCTTTTTCTATGTGAAAGGAAGCAAGTGTGTGAGCAGACTTGTTAAGTCACGCCCGCTTCTTTCACAGGGTCCTTGTTCACACGCTGCGATTTCCTTCTCTCTCTCTTTCTCTCTGTCTTCACAGCTCTTCTCTTTTGTCTGAGCGTCGCCTCCCCGTCAGAGAGTGAGAGATCGATCGAATGGGCGCATGTCTTGTTTTCGCCCCCTGTTGTCATCTCGAATCTGTGCAGACACAGACAGACTCTATTTGGTAACACGATAGATCGTAGAAATCTGTTCACTCCTTCCTTCTCCCCGTCCGGTGAATTCCCTCTCAGAGAACGTGAAGGAAGAAGCGAAGAAGAAGAAGAAGAAGAAGAAGAACAAGAACAAGAACAAGAAGAAGAAGAAGAAGAAGAAGAAGAACAAGAAGAAGAAGAAGAAGAAGAAGAGACTTACTTCCCTATTGTTCCTTCCGTTCTCACGCCGCCATCCAACCCCTTCGGCTTCTCAAACCAGAGTTAGTCAGTCACATGTTACCTTCGTTGTACACTGCCCCCCTCTCTTGGGAGGGTCCCCTTTGTTTCCGGTCTCTCTATCTGTCAGCGTCTCTTCAAAAGCTTGACTTGACAGGCGGGGAGAGAAAAATCCGCGCCGAGCCAGAGAAGAGAGAAGAGAAGAGCAGAGGAGAAAAGAGAAGAGGACTTTGAAGCGGAGAGAGACAGGACCAAACAAAGAGAAAACAGAGAGAGAAGGAGATCGACAGAAAGCAAAAGGAAGAAAGAGAGAGAAAGAGAGAGAGAGAATATGAGAGATAGAAGATCGTCTCACCGACATGGGCGCAGAAAAGGAGGGGGGTCACGTAACATGAAAAGGGAATCTTCGTTTCGACCCGTTACCTTCGCACCCCAGCCCCCCTGGAACCAGTACAACCAGACCACCCCATCCTTTTCCTTCAGAAGATCAAACAGAAATGAATGAAGATGTGAACAGACGCTCTTTCTCGGACGCAGACTCAGACAGTCAACCGACCAAACAGAAGAGGAGAGAGAGACAGAGGTACATCGTTTGAAGAAGCGCATACAGGAAGAGGAGAAAGTGACACCACACCACACGACACGACACGACACGAAGCCACCAAATAAGAATAGCGAACACAGGCCTTCTTTCTCTCTCTCTGCAGGACCTCTAAAACATCATTAGTCAGTCAGACCACTGTCAGACCACTAGGAGGCCAGAGTAAGGAATGCAGACAGAACTTGCTCCAATCTGTCTCTCTCGATTAGTTTTCTTCTCAACAATCGTGTTCTTCGTCCTTTTTTCCTATATTTTTTCTCTCTCATTCTTTCCGGAGTTTTTCGTACAATCGCCCAGGAGGGCGACGGAATGCGCGGAGGAGTAGCGCAAATGTTAGAGCGGAAGAAAAGAAAAGAAGAGAAAGCATGACCATGAAGGCTGAGCGGGCAGGGAAGCAAAGACAGTAGGCATACGCCCACCTCCGCTTCCAATAGACTCCTTCCTTTCACGGTGTGTGGCTCTCAACAAGGAGGGTCCGTCCTTCCAGTCCTTTTCTTTCCCTCCCTGCCCCCTTCAGCTGCGCCGTTTGTGTTCTGTGATCACGTCAAACAAACAAAATGCTCCTTTCGAGCAGTCCACCTGGAGGGAGAAGAGGAAAAACACACACAGAGTTTCTCTCTCAGTGAAGATACTTCTCATGCCCTCGCTTGACACACACACGCGCACACAGACGCATACAGAGCGCGCGCGCGTGCATGTGTGCACAAATATGTATTAATGTATGCCTGGGTACAGGTTGACACGGACGCATATTCATACGCTTACAGGATAGGGCCTCCCCCCATGACCTCAACTCTTCCTTCTCTCTTTTTTCTTCTTCCCTCTATCGCCTTTGAATCAATCAACCAAAAACTCTCCTCTCCTCTCCTCTCCTCTCCCCGCAGGAGGGTCGATCCGTTTTCAGGCTCCTTTGTGTTTCCTTCCAATCTTTCTTCCTCTTTGTCCCTCTCTTTCCCCCTATAGTCCTTCTGCCACCCTCACGCACTGACGTTGAAACTCGCACAGTGAATGAGAACGGAAAGGGACAGAGAAAGAAAAAAACCGCCTCCACGATGGTCGATCTGAATCATATCGTATCATCGCTGTAGAGGCATTTGCTGATCTCACGCGAGGATCGATACGTGATCCTTTCCACTTTGATCTCCTTGCTGTATGCCTTGTGAATGGCCGCACGTTTGTTTGTTTGTTTGTCTGTTTGACAAGACCCCCTTCCTTTTTCTTCTTTCTGCATTTTCGATCGATCGATCGATCCGGTGACTGTCTGACTGACGCAACAAGTAGGCGCTTTGCATTCTCAATCCACCTTAAACAAAGACCGGGGGGGAGAGTGGTGGCACGCACGCACGCACAACTACCGGAAGGACGACTGCGCCCAGTTGACCTGACAGAGCAGAAAGAATGAAAAGATGGATGGATGCGCACAGAGAGACGCCGACGCAGACACAGACACTGACACAGACAGGGAAGGCAGCACCGACAGAAGAGCTCTGCCTGCATTCCTCCCGTCGGACGGACAGAAAGGCTTATTTTTTGACTGACAGACAGATGCACATTCAATCTGCTGGCATTTACACACACCGCTGCTCATGTAGACACATACGCAAACACATCGAACAACCAACCAACTAACCAACCAGCCAGAGAGGCCAGCCGGCTGCACGGCCTTGGCTGAGCTACACGCTACGCCCGTGATCCAGGCCCCGCACTGTCTCTTCCCTCTTTTTTTCCCTCCACCCACCAAAAAAGACCATCGAGCACGGTGGCATAATCATTCAACAAACGAAGAGGAGGAGAAGCTTAAAAGGGGGACTTTTTTCACACGGCGGTGAGGGAGTCTCGATTGTCGCAAGCAAGCAAACAAGGAAGAAAGGAAGGCAGGAAGGAAGGAAGGACAGCAGAAAAGGAAAAAAGAGAGAATGGGTAGGAATGAAAGGAAGACCAGACAGGGTGGGTAAGAAAGAAGCACAGAAAGGAAGATGGATGCTCCATTCAAAGTGTGCACATGACTACTGACTTGCGCCAATGACCGTTGTCTAGATGAATGGAAGGAATGTAATGGTCGGGGCAGAAAGCGGATGAATTCCCGCACTCAATCAGTTGCTTCCGAATCGGTTGTTCGTTTCTTTTTGGTACCTCGTTTTTTTTTCTTCACACCTCTCCTCACCTCTTTTCTTGTCCTTTTTGGCTTTTTGTTTTCACAGCAGCAGCTTCCTTCTCGCCCCTTCTCTGCGGTCAAATGAGACTGTGTGTGTGTCTGTCTGTGTGTGAGAGAGAGAGACAGAGAGACAGAGAAAGAAAGAAAGAGAGAAAGAAAGAAAGAAAAGAAAGAAAGAAAGAACGAACGAACGAACGAACGAAAGAAAGAAAGAATGGAAGAAAGAAAGGAAGGAAGGAAGGAAAGAAAGAAAAGAAAGGAAGAAAGAAAGAAAGAAAGAAAAGATGGGTATGTGGAAGAAAGAATAGACAGACGTCGGTTGACATTGTTTGATGAGGTGCCACTCCAGAAACAGGGAAGGAAGGAAGAGTAAGTCCATTGCGGCGACAGGCCGGCGCGACATCTGCATGCTATCAGACTGAGACACCGACTGATCGACCCACCGGCCTCCCCTCGCTTTGCTTGCAATCTGGTTGGCCGATTGAAGGTGTTGAAAAAGACCGCGCTCGCCGCTTCCCTTCATCACATCTTATTTGCTCCATGCACAAGAGAAAACCTCAAATGATGGAAACGAGAACCGCTACATGGGGCAGAGAGATAGGGACTGCATCTGTCGATGTGTTCAAACGCCGACAGACGGCAAAAACGACTCAAAAGGAATCTAAGGAGGGAAAGAAGGAAGGCAAAGCCGCTAGGATGGAATTGAGACGAACGGACAAAATGAAGAGCGCGCTGCACGGAAGGAAGGAAGGAAGGAAGGAAGGAAGGGGGAAAGAAGTATGGTAAAGCAACGAACCGATGCTCGTCATGCAGACACAACTGCATGAGTGTCGCTCTGCGTAGAGAGGGATGTCTTTTCCCGGTGAAGCGACTGAATCAATCCATCACAGAATGAATGGATGTGGACGGATGGAGAAATCATGAATGGGTGGATGGAAACCATTTATGCTTTGCTCACTTTCGTCCCCTTTCTCTCCCCTCCTCTCCCCCCTTTCTCTCCTTGTGTGTGCCGTTTCTGCAAGTCAGTCGATTGGGTCATGTAGCCAGTCAGCTCTTTTCTCTTTGGTCCAATTTTTTCCCATCACCCCAAGCTTACCTCATTTTCTCTCTCTTCTTGCGATTGCCGCGAGACCTTTCTGCTTTTCATTGGACCGGTGCGTCTTCTTTTTTTTGTTCACTCCAACAAAGAGCAGCAGAAAGTGCAACGAACCTTTCATCACGAGAGGCTAATGGCCGGCAGATGGGAAGGAGCTTTCTTTTCATTGCATTGATCGACAAGGAGCTTTCTTTTCATTGTATTGATCGAGAAACTCCATTGATGCCAGAAGGAAGGACCGTTCTGCATTTCTGCGCCAAATCGCCTAAGCGACGGCCCGTTTTCCTTCATTCGACTCCCTTTTTCCTTATTCTTCGCACAGACGCTCACTTCGCAGTGCTTGTTCCTTATCCTTTTATCTTTGAGAGGTGGCCGACTGAGTTCTGTAAACATGCGTAATCTTTCTGTGCGGGCATCTCTGCATACTGCGCATACATATTTCTTCATCACATTCGTTCATCGCATTACAGCATGAAAGTTCGACCATTCCGTCACCCCCCCCAACTACAAGGGGGCAAATGGGCGAATCGAATCCTCCATTCCACTCCTCCCCCCTCTACACAGATGTCCCGTTTGTTTTCTTTTCCTCTCTTTTCTTTTCTTTTGTTGCCCTACGGCAGAAACACCCCCCATAACCGGAAAAGAAGAGAAGAGAAAAGGAAAAAGGGGCAAGAGCCGGGAGGGCTGGAGGAGAAAAGGGCATAGACAAACCAGATCAAGGCAGGTTGCTTTTCATAAAAGAGAGGCATTCAGTTGACAGATTCACAGACAGATACAGACAGACAGACAGACAGACAGACAGACAGAGCCACCGAGTGGTGGCCTTAAGAGTGAAGGAAAGCTGGTGAATGCATAGAATCGGATCCAAAGAGAAAGGAGAGAAGCAGAGTTCAGCGGACGGGATTCAAAAAGGTGAGTGGAAGAAAGAAAGAGAGAAAATTGAAAGAAGAGAAGAAGAGAAGAGGAAGAGAAGAAGGAAGAAGAGAACAAACACACGCACCAACCGACAGACAAATTGGGAGAGAGAAATTGGAAGAGAAAGGCAGCCAGAAAGGGGAGCTGTTGATTCCTTGTTTTGATTTCAAAAGCGAGGGGAAAGGAAAGCTGTTGACTGATTGATTGATTGATGTCAAGGAAGGGAAATGCGGTCCCATGCAGCCGACGCACCCATCCATCCACATTCACTCCCTTGATCCATCGAAGGACGAATGGATGCATCCCCCATTCGCCCGCCACTCCCCTCTCGGTTCTTTCTGCTTGAGTTTTTTTTTCGAGTGCAACGGGTCGAGTGGGTGTTCCTGCATGGTCTTCTGTTTCCCTTCCGAGCGATCTTATTTGTTGGGCCTTCTTCCTTTCATTTATTCTTTCAGCACTCAAAAATTCCGTCGGGGAATTAAGTAAGGAAGAAAAGGGGGAATAGAGAAAGGAATGAAGGAGGAAAGAGGTGAACTAGAAAGCATAGAAGAGAGATTGTTGGATTGTATTTCGTTGTTTCGGTCGTACAGTTTCACCATTCGCTGCCAAATGAGCGGTCGTACAGTTTCACCATTCGCTGTCAAATGAGCAGAGCGGATGAGACGAAGGTCAGTCAGATTGCGTGACAGACGCCCCCCCACGCTAACGAATGGTCAAGAGGAGCTGTCGCGTCGAGGCTCGCAAGCTTGACAGAAGAAGACAGAAGACAGACAGACGGCACCGAGAGCAGGACAGACAAACAGAGTGTGCGCACGTGTGCACGTATGTTATCCACGAACCCTCTCCTTCCCTTTCAACTCATGTCGTGAACAAGCGGAGACCCAACAACCTGCAGTTCCCATCGTGCGTGCGTCGATCCGTCTGTTTGCCTGCCTGCCTACCTACCTCTTCTTTCCCGTCTCTCCTCAATCAAACAGTCAGTAAACCTGCTGCATGAGTTTATTTGACTCTGTACTCCTGAGACAAAGAATATTTTCGCATTCCGTATATTCTTGGCTGCAGTGAATCAATCAGTCTCCATGCTGCCCCTGCTGCATGAGCTTCCTGGCCTCGTCCTCCTGCAGGTGGACGAGCATCTGGGAGAACTCCGCTTTTCGCACCTCCACCTTGATCGCGCGGCTGTTCGGCATGCGCGTAGTGGAGATGCGCGGGTCGTTCGGCACCATCGCCAGATGCTTCCCGTTCAAATTCCGCACCGCAGCAAAAGCTTGACGGGGAGTTTCATACGACAGGCGGGCGATGTTTTTGGACGTGCCGTTCTCGTGTCGCATCACCTGCAGGCGTGATGGTGATGCATGCGTGTTCATGTTGCGCATTACATTATGCTTGCTCACATTCTTGTATTTCCTTTGCACACAGGCATACATTCATATTTTTGGATCTTCAACTTATCCGTCTTTCCTACCCAGAAAGCCGCCGTGTCAACGTACACCCATAGCGTACTTCATTCATGCAGGAAAGCCAACCAGTCCACTTGCGCCTCTGAAATCGGCCCCTATGAAGCGGTCTGTCTGCCTACCCTTCTTATTCAGCCTTCGTTGGTTGGTTCTATTCTACCAATTTTGCCCTCCCTCTCTGTCTCCGGGCCTCATGACTGCGCTCGCCCTCCCTCTCTCCCTTCGTCTGCCTCTGCCTCTGCGTCTGTCTGTCTGTCTGTCTGTCTGTTTCTCTCTCTCACACACACACACACTGTCACACACACACACACACACACACACACACACAGAGGCAACCGAGTCACTCACCTTGCACCCGGTCACCCTCCCATACGGCCGGGCAATCGCCATCAGGTCGTCCTCATTCGCCCACTCAGGCAACCGACACACGAACAGATTCGCCCTGCAAGCCAAATCAGTGTGACATGGCATCAGTCAGGTGCAACATGGATGAATCATGAGAGAAGAGGCCAAAATAGGAGAAGAGAGCCGGGCAAGAGGATGCACGGGCGGGCAGGCAGGAAGCAAGAAAACATGCAAACACAAACACGCAAACCGCATCATCCGACTCGACACCCCGACAGAACAAGAGAGAGGGAGACCCGTGCTGACGCATGCACATGTACAAAGACCAAAAAAGAGACCAAATCTGAAGATTCTATTTGCATGAAGGGACCTGTCTCTGTCAAATCTCGGACAAAAAAAAACAAAAGGGAAAGAAAGAAGGGCAAAGAAAGATGCATCCACGGCCATGAGACAAAATGCATACACACGGACCCACTCACTCACTCACTGACCCAGGTGGACCCCGCTCGGAGACGGGCACGCGCATCCCATTGTCACGTGATCCACGCCCCCGCTGTCCCCGCGGACCCGGTGCAACGATCGCACTCACAGCTGTCACACCACCTGCCACCCCCGTGCTGCTGGATGCTGCCCCTCCGGGAAAATTTTTCGCCAGTCCCTCCCCCTGAGCCGCTGCTTCCTCTTCCAGTTGTTGGTCGATGTGCGAATGAGAGGGGGAGGGAGGGGAGACGACCCCACCTCCACCATCGACATCTCCGTCGACTACTCGTACCACATCTCCACCCCCCGATTCGTTTTCCATCCCCACCGCTCCTCCTTCGCCATCTCCATCCGGTCTCCACTGCTTCCCCAACCCCCCGTCTCTCTCTCCATTCGCGCACACAGCTCCTTGATTCGGATAGGGATTTGAACCCCAAGAACGAGCAGACGCTGCCTGGGACCCCCCCCCTGCTCCTCCTACCAGACCTCTAGGTCCTCCCTGTGGGTTCAGGGGAAGAGGAGTCACCCCCCCCATTCCCCTTCCTGCATTGGCATTGGGCGCAACCTGCTGGCCTGGGGGTGGCGGCTGTTGCTGCTGCTTCGGTGTCGGTCCGTTTCTCCTCATGGGACCTGCTTGCCCCCCAGCTGCGTCCATGGGAGGTAGACCCAGGCCGACGTTACCGTATCCCGGAGCGCCTCCTGGAGGACCGAGGAGCGAAGTCTCCCCCCACCTTGGTGGTAAGGGGCCGGGAAATCCTCCGGGGGGCTGCATGGGTCCGCCCATTGCTCTCTGTTGCTGCTGCTGCGGCGGGCCCATCCCGAGAGGGATCGGACCGGGGCCGACACCGGGTGGGCCCGGGCCCGACGCGTTCATGGCACCTCCTCCGGGGCCGGGAGGGGCAATTCCCGTTGGGGGGCCGACAGGACCAGGGCCGGGCCCGGGTCCACGGGGGAAGGCGAGATGGGACGCGCCCATACCACCCAGGGGCTGAGGGGTCCCTCCGTTGCCGCCATTCTGGTGAGAGTTTGAAGAAAAGACGGGGGCTTGGGGGGGGTAGGAGGAAGGGCCAGGGGGGTAGGGAGACGGCACTGGCCCCCCGAGGCCGGGACCGGGGCTGTGCCCTGAAGTGTTGTGCGGGGTTTGTTGGTTTGGGTTGGAAAAGGGGTGGGGGACATGTCCGTGGAGAGATGGGGGACCGGCGTTTGGGTTCTGGGGTGAGAATTGGAGAGGGGGAATGGAAGATGCCCCCATTTGGTTACCCCCGGGGGGGCCGATGGAAGAAGATGGGTAGTCGGGATGTTGTTGTTGTGCCTGTACGTTTGGGTGGGTGTGGGGGTGAGGGAGGGGGGGTTGAGTGTGCGGATGGTTGGGGTTGGGGACAGGGAGGGGCGAGTAGCCAGGCGCATTTGGAAAGGCTTCTCCGGCTGGTGACACATTCGGGTTGGGAGGAAGGAAGGCCGCACCAGAATGCTCTCCTTGCGCCTCTGCATCCGCTGCCCCCTGCAGAGACAAACACAACAATGTGTGATTGATGCATCGCATTCATGCATGGGAGCAAGTAGGGGTGTACATTCACTCTGCCTCTTGCAGGCAGATAGCGAATACACACATCGATAAAGCGGACAAACGTTCCATCCTTTTTGAGAACAACGGGTCTCTCTCAAGACAGACAGACAGGCAGACAGACAGACAGACGGAATTCAACAAGTCAGATATTCATCCATGCATGGACTCAAGGTTGCTGTTCACTGAATGTCTTTATTGTCTCACTCAAGCTTTGAGAGCTACAAGTCGCATCCTGCCGATCAGTATGAGACAAAGTGGAAGAGGATTCTGAGGAAGAGGGAAATCGAGTAAGAACAGAAAAAGGAAAGGAAAAAGAGAGGACGGACGGACCAGCCCCCTGATGATGCACTCCCTCAGAGAAGGATTCTGGTTGAGGATCTGAATAATCTTCCCCAACTGTTCGGTCGGGATGAACACCGCCTGCACACACACACACACGCACGCACACACTTTCAGACACCTATATACACACATGCTCACACAGACGCAGAGCCCAGGCAAGAGAAACTGACCGACAGACAAGCTGGAATAAGTCATCCATGTACTTTCTTCATGCACGGAGAAGGGGACGGGAGGCACTCCGACAAGGCAAATGAACCGATGGAAATGCAAACTGTCAGAGGACGACTCGCGACACCTGCGGGGCTATTCCCTTCTTCCCCTTTCGGCATTCGACCGTTGCAGGATAGAAACGCGGCACTCTTAGATCGGAACGAAAAGCGCGGACAGGAACTTTCAAGAAGGGGGAAATAGGTGACGGGGGGAAGAAGAGAAGGGGAGGTCGGGGAGGGAATATCGCTGAAGGGGAAGATGGAAATGGCTGACGAGATCAAGAAGCGGAACAAGCAGCCTTCTCAATGCAGCAAAGACACACACCCGCAAAGGAAGCAAGCAAAGGAACAGAACGCCACGGAGACTGGCCTCCCGTCTTCAGACTGGCACAACAATCGCAATGTTTTCCTTTGTGTGTCTACACGATTTTGTGTGTGCCTGAGCAACCCTGACTGACTGACTGACTGACTGACCCCTTGAGATGATTCCAAGCAAACGGGGCAGGTGAAGAACCGCGATTCTGGGTCGTAATGTTTCATTAAGCACGAAGTGCAGAGGACGTGAGCGCAGGGGGCAAGCCGAGGCACAGCCCCAAAACAGAGACAAGCAGGACACCGAAGACATCGTTCGATCTCCTCCCATGCCCGCGAGAGCGTTCCGTGACCAACTGAGCCCATGGTACTTTCTTCAAGAGCAAGGCATAAGTTCAGGACGAGGCGAGTTTGACAACAAGAACGAAGAATGAGTCGAAGAGAATGGTTAGAAAAGATGGCAGTACCACACCTTTTGTTAAAACCTTGCCTTGCAGCACAGCATGGGTTCTGGCCAGAGATTGCGCGAACGTGCAGTGCAGACTGCAGTGCGGCGAGAGTGAGAGGATTGTTACCGGCAAGCTTTGCGAAGCATTCGGAAGCAAACTGCCAGAGATCACCAAGAGATTCCTTTCAATAAAAATGAAGCTCAAGCGACAAGTCTTACGTCTCCTACGTAATTACTGTCATATAATAGTTCAGCGCCAAACCAATTGCTACTTGAAGCGTCCTCCGTGAACTTCTCGACGACGACGAAAAGGCAGAATTAAGTGATCTTCATGTGATCTTCTCTTCTGTGCAGTTGAATGATCGCTGAACATATAGCTGAACGTGCCACGTGGAAGCGGAAAGCGGAGAATTCGTCCCAATTTTTGATTTTCTTATATTATGTTTATATTTTTGGCACTGAGCTTATAGTGAGCTAGGACCCCCCCCTTCCGCGGCGCGCGCGTGGGTACAAAAGCCACGTTGTCAAGTGCATGCATGCATCATTTTGTTTTCAATATACCCCCTTGAAGGCTCCTTTTGGCGGGATCCGTGCCATGCCGACTCGATCTCTGTAGCCCATTGTATCCCGTTTTGCATGCATGCTTCTTTCTTTTTATCGATTTGCATGTATAATTCATTCATCTTTGCTTCCTTCATTCGATCGTGCTTTCGGTCTTGAATCCTTCGATTGTACTGAAGTAACCCACAGACATCGTCGACTCTTCGAGCTGATTGAGATCTGGCGATTCCGGTCCGTTAGGAGGTGAAGCAGAAGCGAACCAGAAACGAACCTGCAGACCCCTTGCCGTGCATTGGGAAAAAGGAACTCAGATCGAAGGACGTGCAAGGCCCACAGATCAGTTGGCGGAACGACGCTGTCGTCTTTTTCTCTCTTTACTCAGAACACGGACGAACCTTGAAACAAGGAAGAAAGCAAGGACCAAGCGAGCTAGCCAGGGAAGATGCTGGGGTATTCGTGGGTTTCCAAGAACCCCGACAAGCGCTACCCCTTTCCTGAGGAGCCCTTCTACCCAAGATGGCAACCACAACCACACAATCTGACTGCATACCCGCACACATACAAACGGTAAGGAGGGAAGTGCAGGGAAGAAGCAGAGAATGGGAGCCTCGATCGACCGATCGGCGTGTTCATGCGTTGATCGAAGAATAATTGCTTCAAATCGCACACATAAGGGGTAAAGGGTGGCTAGAGTCAGTCAGGCATGTACACGCACAGCGTGGCTGATACAACGGAGAGGCGCCGTCTACCTGTTCTCTGAGGCCACACATACCGCTGTGAGGTGTTGAGGCAAGGGAGAGGAAGTGTGGATAGATGTGTGTGTGTGCGTGCGTGCGTGAG
>JAHBMJ010000356.1:0-42500 GCA_018398765.1 Chromera velia | reverse complement strand
ACACACACACACACACACACACACATACACACATGTATATACATGCATACATACATATACGTACACACATACATACGCACACATGCACAAACATACACACACACACACACACACACACACACACACACACACACACACACACACACACACACACACACACACACACACACACACACACACACACACACACACACACACACACACACATACATACACATACACATACACATACACATATATACACATACACACATACACACATACACATACACATACACACACACATATATACACACACACACACACACACACACACACACACACATACACACATATATACGTACGCACGCATGCATGCATGCACGCATGCACGCACGCATACACGCATGCATACATGCATGCACGCACGCACGCACGCACGCACGCACGCACACGGATGATATAATGAGACCTACCGGACTTTAACATCGTTTCGGACTTTGAAATATAGGAATAACATAGGGTGTTTTATTGTATTTAATCGTTGTTTATAAGCTTTTAAATTTAATAAACATTCTTTAAAACGTGATTCTTTTAAAATAAAAGATAAAACAAAGAATTGAAGCTAGCTGTATTAATGTTAGATCATAGCTATATTTTAATAACCATAATAGTAGCTGCATAATTGGCATATCTATGCATGATGCAATAAATACGATCGAAAAGTAGATACAACTCTGTTATATGAAAGCTTGAACAGATACCAGATGCGATTTTTCTATATTGACGACCTTGCAATGAGTTCGAGATTGTTTCAGTTAGAATGTCTCCTCAACCAGGTTTTTCTCCTCTGAGTTTTAGTGAAAAGTAGAGTTTTACCTCTCTTGAGATTCCTCCAGTGGAATCGTATGGGCCCTCCCGTATCGATCCTCTAGCCTATCCAGAGAACTCCTCCAACTGCTATACTCCCGAATTCCTGCCTCTCTCCTATTAGAGGACCACAGCGAATATGTCTCCGTGACGTACTCATCTAGACCGATACAGATAATCCAAAATAAATATCTGATCAGTCTCTTCACCAGACAGAAAATCTATGAACTCCCACAGTCTATAGTACGCTCCTGCTGGTGGCCTCGTGCATTACTCAGAGCACAAGAGAACTACAGAGAGACATAGGGCACAGTACAGATCCTACATATGAAGTTCTGTCAATCCTTAGGTCACATCTCTCATTCAGACGGACGGTAACCGCCGTGCACATCTGTCTGACTGTCTGGAAATTAATTTGGGACCGGAATTAATTTTGATGCCTCCGATAGCATAACCGCACCATCGGCCTATTTAAATCCCATATGAAGCCTTGGAGCACACACCACCACGGTGAGTGCCTCGGGTGTATTTCTAACGCCAAAGTGCATGCAGGCCATACCATGGAACTCACAACATTCACACCTCTGTCGCAGGTGCCCCGCCACCCCATGTGGACAGGCCGCTACGTGCGCGTCGCTCCTTTCTCTGGCTTGGGGCGAAGGGACGAATGGAAATGCCGGGACCGGAATTCACCTTCCGCGAATCCGACTAGGAACGGGACCATCGTTTACTTTCACACACCCCCTCCCGAGCCCCCGAGGAAAGACTATGGAGCATGCAGCACAAAACACCCCCCTCTGACGAGGGGGAATCGGAAAGCATGAGAAAAGACTGTTCTTTAATCACCCGGCTCCCCAATTTTTCCTTTTCCTCGTTTCCTTGTTGCACAATCATAAAAGAATTACTCATGTATCGTTGACCTCTTCTCTCCTCATTCCTTTTTCTCATGCTCTCACGCCCCGTCCTCTCCAGACGTCATTTATTATCCTTTAACAAGTGAGAGCACACTGGGCTCACGCGTGTGCAGGGTATACAGGGGAATGGATACCAGCCAACCGGGCTAGAAGAACGGGATAAAAACGAAACCACACCGGGAAAAGTGAAAGGAACAGCACAGAAGAACACAAACCCCCAGCTCATGCCTACTTATGCTAACGAACGCATGGGACACACAGCCCATCTACCTCCAGATGGAGCCCTGCCCCACACGTAGAAAACCGAAGACATCTAGCATGCAGGAGCCCGCGCTACCTGCCATGCTTCCTGCTTCGGACGGACCCTGCTCTGAACGTTCGAAAGAAATAAAAGAAAGAAAGGTAAACAAAACATAAGCATTCCTCATGTAACCCTAATGCAGTTCTTTGGAAACCAAGAGCCTTTGACAGCCTCATCATGCCCTGCCCCCTGGCAAGGAGACCCATTTTCCCCGAGCAGGTCTGTCAAAAGCAAAATCCTTACCACCTTCTCCCCGAATTCTTCCTTTCCTTCTTTCACGCACTCGGGCCCACGGTATATATGGTTGGCCACCGACCACCACAAAGGAAGGGAAAATGTGCTGCATGCCGTGCCCACCCTACTCTAGTTCGGGGCGACAATGGGTTAGGCCCCCTAACGCAAACCGGCAGCTCAAGGAAAACACGACTGCGAAAGGTCTCTGCCTCCATAGACAGGTCGGGAAGGCCTCTCCCTCCCACTTCCTTTCCGTCTGTGAAAACGAATTGAATAAGGGAAAACCCGAAGACGCCCACACCCGGCTAGCGTACACCGTCCATGCACGCCCCCATGATGCGACGAGCTTCCCCAGGCCGTGTGGAAATCCAAACAAAGAAGAAAGAGGGAGAGAGAACAAATATACAAAACTGAACTGCACTTCAAGGAAGGTGCCCCCGAGGCACCCCCTACCCCTTCACGCATGCCTTGCGGAAACAATTAAAATCACAGGAGAGCCACTACGCACTCCCCTGACCTTCTGGGGAAAGGATTTCATAAATACAAACCTACAAAACCGAATACACCCGGGCTTACACTCACCCCTCACCTGACCTCCCAACGTGGAGTACAGGCTTCAAGCAGGATGAGAGGCCGGCAGAGGAAAGAAACGCCCACAACACACCTGAGCTCTCATCCTCACCCAAAATGCCCCCTGCACTTGGATCAGGTCTCTCTCGCGCGGCGGTTACACATCCAACCGGGACAGTTCATCATGAATGCAGGACGCCCTTGTGATCCTGCTAAAGCGCTGTGCATAGAGAGAAAAGACAAAGAGACGAAAAGTATCAGTGTGCGCATAGCGGTCTTTCCCCCTGCCTAGGCTGCCACCTGCCAGACGTGATGTTCCTTATGAGCACCCTCCCCCCTTTCTATCTACAATCTCCCATGGATTCACTCGGGGGTGATGCAAAGCCCTGCAGGGAGTGAGACGAAAGTACAGATCAAAGCATCGGTCAGGCAGCATGCCAACTCCATCACTGCAACGGAGCGCAGACAGGCAGCCAGATTATGAATGGGCGCAAACAAAAATCCTTCATGCTTCCCATGCCAGCTGACAGTATTCTTTCAGGCTGCCTAACTGTTCTGGCCAGGCCCATTCTGCTCAAAACGGAGGAAGGAAAGCGCACAGGGATCGGACTGTTTGAGTGCTTCGGGCACTCACCTTCGCCGCGTAAACAGCCCGTCTGTTTCCTGCACATGGATTTCTTATGCAGACGGGCACTAAACACGGAGTGTAGGACAATGGATGCGAGCAGACAGGGTAATGCCTCCTCATAAACGTCGGATCAACCCGCCCATACACCCCACATAATTGACCGTAGTCTACGATCGTTTGTTCCACCCGAACTGCCCCAAACAAAATTTAATGCTCCGTTTACATGAATTTTGGGCCCGCCTATTGCGTGGCCTCATGCATTGGCCGAGCATTGGATACTTTGCCTATGACACAGAGGCACATACGTCAACTACGCCAGAGTGGGAAAAAAAAAATAAACAAACACACACGAACACAAACAGGACGAGACAGAACAGGACAACTACCGAACACGCATGGCTGCGGAGGTGTACGGAAGGGTACAGTGGAATAGGACCCGCTCCTCTGGCTTTCTTGCTTTCCTGCCTAACTCTTCTTGCTCTCCTGCCTGACTGAGCCCACGCCCACCCAGCAGGAGACCCCTTGTCTCCTGCCCCTCTTTCTTGTCATCGCCCCATCTAGTCGCCTATCTGGGAGAACAGATTAATGAGAGAGAGAAACGGATAAAAGGGACAAACAGTACCTCTGGCCTATCTAGCTCCTTTTATGCCCGATTCCAAACCCCCAGTCGTCCCCACCCTGAGCGAAAAACAAAACCCTGTACACGCCTACCTGCAAAGGGACAACAGAAGGGAAAGAGCAGACGACATAAATAGGACACAAAAGAGAAAGAAAAGGCCTCGCACCCCTCCCCTCCAGAAGTTCTACGCCACCGGATTTATGCCATCTCCCCACCGGGGAGAGCGCACTTGGTCATCACGTTCGCCACGTTCCTCGATCGTGCAATCCACTGGAGATCTGCCCCAAGGACACGCATCTTCTGAATGCACCACCCCAACACGCCCTGCATAGTCGCATCGGTCTGGGCCTTGCCAGACCGGAACTGGTCGTGGAGGGGGCCGGAGTCCGTGTAGACGATCACACGGACCTTCTTGAGGCCCCACATTGCCTTAACGAGGGTAACGATGCCGAAAAGCTTCTTGAGAAGAAACTCAAAGGCAAGCACCTCCCCGGCGGTAGAAGACCCGACCTTCCTGCCCGCCCTCTTGGTAGCCTACGCGATCCAGTTCTCCAGGAGGGACTGCAGGTCCCCTCGCAGCCTAATCGAGTGCAGGATCCTGACAATATAACCCAACCGTGCAGCGTAAGTCGCGAACTTAAACGCTGCGTCGAAGTACGCGTGCACGACGGGCACGAGCCCCATGCTCGTGAAAACCCGCTTGTCAGCGTGCCCTTTCAGCATCTTGATGATTCGCACGACCGTCTTGAAGACACGTCTGGATAGCTTCGAAATCGACTGCACTACCGTGTGGCCCCAAACCGCATGGAGCAGATTTATCCTCACCCTCCACTGCAGAGTCCCGACTCCAGCACGGATCGGCTTCTCATACTGGTTGTCGACCTCTTCCTTGGTGGAAGGCTCAGCACTCTTGCCGTCCAAACCCTTCCAGGGTTTGCTCGGACGCTTCTCCTTCAAAATCTTCCATAGAGGAGCGGTGTCGGTGTTCTCGAGGTACAAGACCTCGGAGAGGTGAATCTCCTCCGTGGAGACTCTGGAGATGTCCACTCCAGAAAACTTCCTCTCTGATCCCTCCCCAATCACACACACGGACCCAAAGCCCAGCCTCTGGTTGAGGGTCTCCTGAAGGGCCTTGTGCTCCTTTGGAGGGGCTGCAGTCAGCAAATCGTCTATCTAATTCATGACGATGGCTTGGGCTCTCCCTCCCTCAGAGGGAGCCTTGACTGCGATGGCCGTGTCCATGCGCTTGAACCCTAACTCCTTGCACACCCCCTCCAACTTATGGTCGAAAAGTTGGGCCGCACAGGGCAGTTCGTAGAGGCCCATCTCTACCAAGTACGTGCCCCCGGGCTCGTACTCGGCCGCCATCCTCCTCAGCTCCTCGTACTTGTCGTCAGGGATGTCTTTGAAGGGGTTCACCTCAGGGACTCGAGGCAGCACAGAGGGCAGTATCGCGCCGACCCGCTCAGCGTTGTGATCCTTGAAGGTCAAGAAGGCAGCGGTCACATCCGCCGCCCCCATCTCCATTCTTGTGGACACAATAAAAAGGCAGACGGTGTTGATCCCTGCGACGGAAGGCGTTCCGACGTAGATGTTAATGAGTCGGCCATCCAGGAAGCCCTTTACGAAAAACCTTGCCTTAGGCTTCCGGCCCCCATCGTCCATCTCTTTCCAAGTGCATCGCCAGCTCATGCCGACGACCGCCCAAACCTCATTCCTCTTGACCCTCCTGCCAAGCATCCGATTTCCCACAATGTTCACCAGCCACTCCTTCAGGGCAGCGAGCTTGTGAGACCCCGAGTCGATCTCCTCCTTTATGGTGGGGAGCTGGGTAGATCCCTTCTTGAAACGGCTCATCTCCTCCTCGTACACGGCAGCTCCCGTGAACAGGAAACCTGACCGAGGGTTCCTGGATGAAAGGTAAGACAGGTGAGGAAGACCGCACCACCTACTCCTGGTGGGGCTCTTGGGCGTCCCATCTCGTTTGGGACTACCCTCTTCCCTCTCCCACGCCATCGCCCCAGCGAACGACGGAATGCCTCTCTCTTCCCGGAAATCATCATTCCAGTTCTTCCCCGTCACCTCGGGCACTCTCCTTGCTCGCTCCTCCCTTAAAACCTCCATCGCACAGAAGGTGTTGAACCGCTCCCACTGCGGGCCTTACAAAACCTCATCCACCTTGTTCATCTCCTCAACCTCCTCCTTGGGCGGGTTCTGCCTCACGGCGGGTCCTTCTCCTGCCCTGGGAAGCTTCCCACCCCCCAGGATACCCCACTCATCATCCGAGGAGCTGCTATCGCTCCCAGAGCCCAGGCCACTTGCCTCAAACGTTGACAAGCTGACTTCCGAGACATATCCGTCCCTGTCCGTAGACGCAACCATAGACGGTGGCTCCTCATCCGTCTCCACATTCTCCGCAATAGGGCCCAGTGGCTCAACTCCCCCAACCTCATTTCCTTTATCAGATGCCCTCTCTGCAGCAGGAGGACCCCCATGATCCTCCGCTCGCTCCTCTCCGCCTGCGTTCAAAGGAACACCAGGTTGAGACTCAGCAGCCTCGGGGACAATACGTGACTCCCCCTCGATGGGAGGCACCACAGGGATAACAGAAGAGGAAGGCACAGCAGAGGAAGACGACGATGCGGAGGGACCTGCAGAAACCGCGTCTGCAGCGCCCTTTGCACCCCCTACCCTTTCCTCCTCCGGCAGTTTGCAAACTCCAACTTCGCGGAGCTGGACGGGGTCGTCAATCATGCACACAGCCTCTTCGGGGACTCTCCCCCCCCGAATGTCGAACACGTGCTTGATGGACGACCGCTTCACTCTCCCATCCCTGATTTCCTTAACCTTGAAAGCGAGGGGGTCCCTTACCGACAGATCAGGTGCGAGGTCTGCCCATCCGTAGCTCCTACGCGCCTTTGAATGGAGGGCCACGAGCTTTCTCCTGTTGTCCCTCTGGACAACTGCCCCCTTCATAGGATGGGCCTCCATCGGCTGACAATCGTACGAGGAGAACTCCAGCACAGCTGAAAACAAAACTCTCCTCTCCTGGATGGGAGTTCCTTGTTCGAACCAGGACCTATCTGCACCCCCTGGGTGCGCGGAAGGGTCAATCGGCCTATCCTCCGGTTCCGACTCGTCACCTCTACCCCTCTCAGCAGAAGACTCTGCCCTTCTTTCGTCATCTCCGTCGTCCCCGGAGAGGATCCTTCTCACAGACAATCTTCGCGGTCGTCTGCGAGCAGATAGATGGAGGCAGGCCCTCTCCCTTACGGAGATGTCATGATGTAGAGCTTGGGAAGATCCGGGAGGAACGTCCCCCCCACCATCTCCACTTCCCTTATCATCAGTTCCCCTGCCCCAGTCTCCTCCAGAACAACCCTCTGGAGGTAGGTCGTGCAGAGAATCGTCTGGGAAAGGGTCTCCTTGACCTCTATCTCCGTCAAGAGGATCCCCCCCATCATCTCCATCGTCTGGGTCTGACCCGCTCGTTCTGCCCCACAGCAGGGATTCAGAAGCGAAGGTGTCTTCGTCATTCTCCTCATCTTCAGCACCCAAAACACGAGCGCGAGGGGACCCTTCCCCTCCCCTTCTGTCTCTGCCTGTCTTTGCTACAGACGCATCTGAGAGCTCTTCCCAAGCTCGGTCCCCGCGGCCGACCTCGTTCTTGTTAACCCTGTCCCTGGGGTCCTTGGGAGGGACGACCTCTACCGTGGGGTCTTCTCTCTCGAACATGATGGGGCGTGAGCGGTCATCGTGGTGCTTCGACCGGTGGAACATGCACTTGACCTGGTAGCACATCTCACAGACGAGGCACCACGCCTTCTCATCTTCGTTACTTTCTGTCCCCCGGAACACATCCTGAAAGTGTTCCATCATCCGATCTCCTCCTTCCGTGTACACACGAATGCTTGCAGCCATCGGATCCGGGTCGTAGGAGCTCGGATGAACATAGTTCTGGAACTCGATCCGCTTGTACCCATAGTACCTCTCGGGAAAACCGACAGCCATGGACAGCCCGACTGTCCAGAACTTCCCCTCCAAAGGGGTCCAGTAGGCATACTCAGCTCCCGGGGGCTCAATCCGAGACAGACCGTCTGTCTCCCTCAATTCCCTGTTAGCCTCGATCCACTCTTGCTTGGGCCTATCCAAGTAGCTGAGCGCCGTGTGCATGTAGTATCGCCCCCTACGCTTGCCCCCAGCCGCATCGGGAGCAATGGAGACTTGGAGACTCATCGAAGTAGTCCATCCCTCTGGGATCTCAATCCGACGGGGCTGTGGAGGTGAGTGCAGATAGACGCCCTGGTCCTGTGACATAATCTTCTTGAGGCTCTCTTCCTCAAGATCGAAACCCATATCTCCAGGGAACACCCCACGTGCTTCCTGTATTTCTTCCTGCGTCCTTGTAGCACTGCCGCTTCTCCACGAGTCCCCCTTGACGCCCGTCGTCAGTCGGGGTGCCAAGTAGTTCTTGAGGGTGTCCAAAACCTCTCCCTGAATGATCTCTTCCAGATCGGGGTAGAGCATGAGCGCAAAACGATAAGTCCAAGCATTATACACCCCCCGGCGGTACGTTATGAACACCGGCCGCTCCATCTTCCAATTGTACCCCAGGAGCTCCCCATCTACCCCCAGGAGGCGGTTCCCCTTCTCATCACAAAAGACGGGGCCTGGATCCTTCACTCGCCTTCCCCGCGAAGGAGCGCGATTATGCTGCCGCACCGTCCCAGGCGTTTGCAGCACCCCAGGGCCTGACGGGTCCAGGATAGTCCCCTTCATCGAGGAGCTGAGCGGGACAAAATCCGGCAACGGCGACTCCCCGGAGTCGACAGAAGCCCTGTTGGACACAGCAGGAGAGAGAGACCATGCTCGGGCGTCCGCCGCCTCTGCTTCCCTTACCGAGGCCTCTGCCTGAGCAGAGGAGGGGTCGGAGGGCTCTGCAAGAGCAGGGGGAGGGAGGGAGGGAGGCAGTGCAGAGGGAAGGGCAGGGGAAGAGGGGAGGGCAGAGGAAGAGGATGACGAAGCCGATGCCTGCGCCTCCGTGCTCGAAATCTCCTGATGGCCCTCACGAAGGTGTGTGAGGCGAGGGGCCTCCCGCAAGCCCACAACACCTTCGCCCTCATCCGCGAGTTGGAAAGAAAACTTCCTCGCCGGCCACTGTGTCCCTCGCTGCAACCCCTCGTACCGTCCCACCGGAGATGTGCCCGGAAGGGCCAGAGGGAATCCCCTGTGACCGAGGTCGCTCCTACCAGCCCGTCTGCGATAGCGAGCTCCCGTGCCCCCCTCCTGCCTTGCAGAAGTTTTCCAGAGTCGGGGATCCTCCTGGTCTCCACCCGCCGGAGCCAAGAGGATGGTACCGTCTTGATCGAATCGAGGCCCTCCCCAGAGGCGGAGGTTGTCCGGAACTGTCTGCAGATGCTCGGGATGGACCTGCAGGACGGTAAAACGTTCCTTTTGAACGTTTTTCTCCTTGTGCCTGTAGAGAACCGCGACAACATCGTGCATAAGTGGAGCCAAAAACTGCACAATAACTCCGCACAACTCCGTTCCCAGGGAAGGCATGGACACCACCACGGTGTCCCCCACTCTCCATCCAGGAGGCGCTCTCCGAAAGGTCAGGGTAAAAGGGATGCCCCCCACTGTTCTGTGAAATGTACAGGAATACCCCCAACGTTCCCCCATCGCCACGAGGTGAATCACAGCAAGGGGAAACCGGTGGTTCGGGTCCGACATGAGGAGGGCCACTCCCTCCCAATTACTGCGGATGCAGTGCTCGACCAGAGCCTGCAGACCCTTGCCAACGTACGGAGGTCCCTGACAGTACTCGATGGGGTGTAGCCCGGGGGACCCATCCCCTCGGAACCACGACTGGAAGGAGGCACCCGCTTCAGCCTTCTCTCCATCCATGCATACGAGGTGCGGACGCCCCAGCCAGTAAGCAAAGTAATGTGTGCAGTCGATGAGGGAAGCCTCATCCTTTTCTTTAGCTGGGTGGGCCAGAGAGAACCCGGCTCCTGGCTCGTAGAGGACGACCATCATCCCAAAGCCCCCTGTCTCGGCCTTCGCGAGAAGGTCCTTAAAGAACCAGATGTCGACGATCCAGACCGTTTCCTTGATTGGCCTCCAATCTGCCGACAGCTTCTCACTCCTCTTGTGAATCCGAGGAGTGATCATGTTCTTCAGCTGACAGAGGGGACACGCAGAAACCCACCTTCTGCAGTCCTCATCGACGTCAATGCCCTCAGCCGCGAGAGTCTCCTTGAGATCGTCGAAGTTCTGGTGTCCGTAGCGCGCGTGCAGCGCCATCACCTCACGCTGCTGGTCGACCATGACGGCCGAGAAGGCAGCCAGGTGCGTCCGTTCGAACCCGTAGTCCCATGGTTTGAAGTGGTCAGCACCTCCAGCATCAAACTTTCTCACCGCGAGAAAGGGACCTTGCTGACAGTGGTTGGTGACACTGTCCGCCAGCTCCGAGGCAGTCTATCCACCCACAACCCAATACGCGATTGGGTAGGCAGCCACTGGGACCTCGACGCCATCGGGAATGGCCCTGAAGTCCTTCTTGGCCGACCTCTTCTTCAACACATCGGGGAGAGGGGTTCGTGGAATCCTCTCATAAGGATCCCTCTGCTGCCTCATCCTCTACACCTTGTTCTGCCAGTCCCACACCTCCTCCAGTAACTGGAACCGGTACCCGCATGAACCTCCTTGGGGACCACCCCCAAAGAAGTGCTCAAAGGACTCGTTCAGGACGGCCTTGTAGTGCGGGCTGCGGTCATACACGGCTCGAGGGAGGTGGTTGAGGCCGTACCCGTCCGGCCTCTCTCCCCAGGGCTTGTGGATGATGCAGGCCTCCGGTGCCTTGACCTTGAAGGGGGTGTCCATAACCTCAACATCAACCTGCGGAATGCCCTGACGCACCCCCTCCTGGTACATCAGGTCCATAGACAGCCTCACCCCATGTGAGATCTGCCTCTCCTCCTTCGTCTTCTCAGCCCACATGCGGTAGGCGGGAAGGACATCCTTTGGCGAAGAACGAGGGATGAAGAGGCCTGCACTAGGAGCATTTCAAATCAGCACATCAGGGAGGTTCGGCTGATCAACAATGTTCTTTGGAGCGCTGGAAGGGTCATGAGTCCCAAACTGGATGCTAAGAATCGCAGGACAAGAGAACACCGCCTTATCGCCCAGTCCCCGCGACTGGAGGGGCATCTCCAGCTGCACCTTCCACTCAATGAAATCTTGTCCCGTAACAAGATGCTTATAGTGCCGGTGCCGCGTCTTTCTGGGAAGCCCCCCGTCCGGGGGCCCGTCCCCCTCCTCCCCAATACCCCCCGTAAACAAACTTGTCCAGTCCGGGATATCTGGCCCCCCAAAGGCACGGATGAGGCTCCTCACCTTCCTCCAGGAGATGAGGTTCCCGAACGTACAGGAGTCAATATGGATCTTGATGACCCTGTACTCGACGAGCTTGGGGTTTTGGATCTCGCATTTCCCGAAACCTGGTAGACCTCGAACTTCTCCGGAAACCCAACCCGTCGCCGGGTCCTGTTTGGGTCGTTTATCAGTTCACTCTCGTACTGAGAAACCGTGTAGACAGCAGACTTTGAACCAGAGGGCACCGCTCCCATGATGGTCTCGTCCTCCGATCCCCACATGCGAGAGATGGACTCAGGAAGATGGGGGTCCTGCTCCTCCATCATATCCCTGATACGCTGGACTCCTCCCGCAGTGAACTCCGACTGGAAGGCTTGCATGATCGTCAGGCAAGTCTCCAAACCTGCAGGGAAGATAGCCCACCCCATACGTTCCAAGCCTGTCCGTTCAAGCTCGTCGCATAAGATCGTTTGCCAGGCTCCACAGACTCCTTCTCTCCATACATCGACCCCCGTGTGGTTCCTAACAGGATCCCAGGCAGACAGGCGCTCCATAGCCCCATCATGCCATACATGGAAGGTCGTTATATCGTAGTCGGACAAGTACTTGGCTCCGGGTAACGGACCCGGCTCATAGCACAAAGGAAGGCCAAGGCGGTCTGCAAAGCGGACCTTTCCGAGAGACCCCCCCCCATGAGTGGTCTTCTCTCACCCTTGGACGTGTAGATAGTCAGGTCGAACGAGTCCCTCTGGCCATGTGAGATGCCACCCGTCACTACAACATCATCATCGTCATCCTGACCCCTAGGACCGACAGTCTGCGAGGATACAGGAGGGACACTACCCCCCCGCTGCGCCTGTCCGGAGTCTGAGTTCTTCTTCTCGAAGTTCTCGTTATTGAACCTGCTGGGAGAAAGGGTGCGCCTACCATGGCTGCGACTCCCACCGCCTCCTCTCCCCCCTGAGCCGCCCCCTAGGCCGCCTCCACGACCAGGATAGGGAGACTCTCGATGGTCTCCAGAGCCGCCTCCACGGCCTCCTCCTCCCGGAGGACCCTTAGGGCGGCCCCCCGAGCTGCCCCTGTCCTGCCCGGTCTTGTCCATCTGCTTCATCATCCACCGCTTCTTCGCGTTCTCGTCAGGGCAGTTGTTGGGAGCATGGCCCATCGTTCTGCACGATGGGCAGCCGTCCTTCTTCTAAATCCAAGGACAGGCCCCATGGCCTCCCCACTCTGCATGTCCGTCCGGACGGTTGCATCTCAGGCACTGCCCATCGCGGTACTCGTGGGGAAGGCTCTTCCTGCTGGCAAAATTCCAACACGCTTTGTCCCACAGAGACCCAAACTCTCCATCCCACTGACCGGGTTTGATGGGAGTTTCTTCAGGTCCCGCTATCGTCCCGATGAACGTATCCGACCCGGATCCGTCCCGGTGTCAGACACCATATCGATCGAGAACGGGGTTCCTGTTGGGGCCTCTGGGGTTGACAACGGCCTAAGTGGGAGGACGGTCCTTTTTTTCCACCCCCTTGTCATTGTATCTGCTGGAGGGAGCAGAGGAATTGGACCCAGGAGAGCGTTCCTGATTGGAGCTCCCCCTACGATCCCCCTTGCCGAAACCCCCCTCTGCACTGCCCTGCCTCCCGCGATCAGAGTTGCCCCTGCCCTTCCCGCCAGAGTCAGGGGTCTTACCTCCTGAGGGTTTCCCCCCCTTTTCCTTAGAAGGGGACTTCCTCTGCGGGACTCCTCCAGGCCCTGCGAACGCCACGAAAGGAACCTTCGGAATGATACCCCCCCGCGAGGCACCCCCCGAGTCCTTAACCCCGAAGGTTGCCGCCTTCTGTTCCCACTTTCTCTTCAAGTCCTCGATGAGAGCTCCCTTAACCAAGCCCCGCTCCCAGACATCCCCGAGAAACTTGTTGAAGGTCTCCGCCTGGGCAGCGATGACGTGCATCTCCTTAATGATCTCCACTTCACTGGTGAGGTCCACCGGGTTCTGCCTCTCCTGCCACCTCATGATGAGGTCGTTTGGCAGGTGTGCCGTCAGGAGCCTGAGCCTGTACTTCATGCCAAGCTCGTGGACGATGTTCTCCTCAACCAGGTAGTTCAGGAGACGCTTGTGATGCGCCAGCAGCTCTGTGTAGGTACCAAACCGACAGGGCTTGCAGGCAATCCTCTCGTACTCCAGGACGAGGGCCGAGGTTGAGTACTGGATCGTCTTGAAAAAGTGTGCAAAGATCATCGCCACGACCTTATCTCGCATCTCCACAAAGGTCCTCAGGACCGATGTCAAGATCTCCTCCAGGGTGTAGGCGATGAGGGGGTCTTCAGAGTCACACTTGGGCCTCCCCTGAGTTCTACTCGACTCCCTAACTCCCAGGAAAGAGAAGATGTCAGGAGCATCCGGAGCCCCGACATCGCCAGTATGCACCCCCCCACCTACAGACACCGTCACAGGATCAGGGGAAGACACAGCAGGATACACCCCCCCACCCATAAGGGGGGTCATCTGGAATACCGAAGGCAGGCGACCTTCAGCAGCACCCCCAGTGACACCCTTGGCCTGGGGAGGATGAGAGTGTACGTCTATCTCCTTGCGGAGTTTGTCGGCCTGCTCATTCAGAGCAAACCCATCAGACGCCAGCTGGTCAATATGACCGTGCAGGGTCGCTACCAACGTATCCCTGTCAGCCTTCCCAGCATCGAAGACCTCTTTCTTCTCGGCCCAGGATGCCAGCTCTGATGCGTACGCCTCCTTCCCTTCAGACCCCTCAGGGAAATTGTCCCTCCTGGGTATACTACTCAGCACTTCAGTCTCCTCCTTCTAGATCTCCAGAATTCGAAGCTTGTCAGCACCCCGTGCGGCGTCCAGACCCGATATCTAGGCCACGAGGTCCTCGTACTGCTTCCTTTTTGTCTTCAGCAGGGTGGTGTCAGGTCGCACACCGACCACCTGCACCCCCCCACTGGAACTGCTGCTGCTACTGCTACGGCGGTCCCGCTCATCAGAGGCAGGACGCTGCTCACTGGACACAGGGACGGACATCTGACGGGAGGTGTCTGGTATTGCTCCTGTCTCCTCCTCCGTCTTCACCTTCATCTCTGTTGAAGCTCCCCTATGGAGCTCTTCACCTGAAGACAACACAACAGGGCGAGACAGGGAGAGGGAGGAAGGTTCCTTCAGAGTCTACAGGCAGAGGATCTGTTCGTTCACTGACAGAGCCTTCAACTGGGGACCAGAGATTCTTTCCTTCTCCCAGCATGAGAGAAGCTCCCTGATTTCCATGATCCTCGCCTTACTCATTCTCAGGACATCGGTCCGCTGCAGATATCTCTTCATCCACTCCGCATCGGGTGGAGAGACAGAGTCCACAACATGTCTGTGAAAAATCCAAAGCTGCTTAGAAACTTCCGAGCTGAGGTGGGGCACCCGTTCCACCACCTTCTCCAGCACTTCTACCTCAGTCCTTGCTATGTAGTGCTTAACGTTGACCCCCACCTTGTTCCTGTTGGTGAGGGTGAGCCCGCCACACTACTCGTCCGAGTCCCCGAGAATGGCTACAGCATCTGCATATTGCTGTACCCACTCGATGATGTCCGCATCGTCCGTGAGGCCGAAGACGCCCACGGTCTTCGCCTCCATACCCTTAATCGTGACGCACCCATGGGGAGCGTCCTTCTTGGGACCCATGGTAAGTCACCTGCAGTAGGGAATCGGGAATACAACAAGGGGAATGTTATCGGAATGACAACGGGAAACTCCCTCAGTGACGGCACCAGTGAAAAGTAGAGTCTCACCTCTCTTGAAATTCCTCCAGTGGAATCGTATGGGCCCTCCCGTGTCGATCATCTAGCCTATCCAGAGGACTCCTCCAACTGCTATACTCCCGAATTCCTGGCCCTCTCTTATTAGAGGACCACAGCGAATACGTCTCCGTGACATACTCGTCTAGACCGATACAGATAATCCGAAATAAATATCTGATCAGTCTCTTCATCAGACAAAAAATCTATGAACTCCCACAGTCCACAGTATGCTCCTGCTGGTGGCCTTGTGCATTACTCAGAGCACAAGAGAACCACAGAGAGATATAAGGCACAGTACAGATCCTACACATGAAGTTCTATCAATCCCTAGGTCACGTCTCTCATTCAGACGGACGGTAACCGCCGTGCACGTCTGTCTGACTGTCTGGAAATCAATTCGGGACCAGAATTAATTTTGATGCCTCCGATGGCATAACCATACCATCGGCCTATTTAAATCCCATATGAAGCCCCGGAGCACACACCACCACAGCTGACTGTACTGACAATTGAAACTTTTGTACTGGAAAGTGACTTTGAAAAATTTAGTTTTTAAAACATTAAAATAGATAGTTTAACCTTTAAACTAATTGATTTTCATAATTTATTTAAGACTATTTAAGCTTAGTAAGATGTTTAAAAAATGAAATAAAAAAATGTATATATAGAGTATATATTTTTTCAAAACCATAAATTGTCTAGTACTTATCATCGTAAATTAACGCTAAGACGAAAACACAATAAGAAATGTATCTGAATGGCTCTGAATCGATCCGATTGAAGCATTTCTTCTCATGATCATAACTGTTTTGTTTTTAATTCATATGAAGCACTGCTCAACGGCGGGCGTGTCAGGGGCAGGGGGAGGGGAGGGGGGGAGCATCTCAGTATATATCAAACATGCACACCCGTAAACACCACCTGCAGAAATACGTGCACACAAATAGAAAGTCAGTCGAATCGCCAGAATACACAAAAACAGCATGCATGCAAACATAACCTGTATCTTTAGTTTGCATCAGAATGATACATGAAAGCAGGAAGACCAAAATTGGGAAAGCAATCGGACGGGCAGGAAGGCCGAAATTGGGAAGGCAATCAAGCGGGCAGGAAGGCCAAAATTGGAAGGCAGTCAGGCCGCCAAGAAGACCGAAATTAGAAGGCAGGCATGTGGGCAGAAAGAACGAACTCTGGGAGGCAGTCAGACACACAAGAAGGCCGAATTTGGGAAGACAGTCGGGCCAGAAGGAAGAATAAAATTGGGAAAGCCATCGAGCAAGCAGGATGACCGAAATTAGGAAGCGTTAGGAGGAAACTTGGGCGGGAAGGAAGGCCAAAATAGGGAAGGCAATCAGGCAGGCAGGAAAGCCGAAATTGAGAAGGCAACCGGACAAGCAGGAAGGCCGAAATTGCAAAGTCAGTCAGGCAGATAGAAAGGCCGAAATTTGGAAAGCATTGAGGCAGACAGAAAGACTGAAATTTAGAGGGCAGTCAGGCAGGTAAGAAGGCTAAAATCGGAAAGCAGTCAGCATGGCAGGAATGCAAAACTCTGGAAGGCAGTGCGGCAGGCAAGAAGGCTGAAATTGGGAAGGCAATCGGACAGGCAGGAAGACCCAAATTGGGAGCGCGGCGAAGGCCGAAATTAGGAAGGTAATAGAACGGGCGGAAAGGCCAAAATTGGGAAGGCATTTAGCAAGACAGAAAGGCCAAAAGCTAGAGGGCAGTCAAGCAGGCAAGAAGGGCGAAATTTCGGACGCAGTCAGGCAGGTAGAAAAAAAACAGGCTCGGCACGTAGGGGCGCTGCTCCCTTTTGCAGTCTGAAGACTGTGGCCTTAACAAAAATGCAAAGACCTACCTTTGGAGGAGTTGAAGAAGGACTGGAAACCAAAACAAGTATCTCCTGAAGGAGACTCACGACCTGCAAAGAGCACAAGAGGGGGGCAGGGGTGAACAACACACGCAAAGGGAGACGGCAGTTTTATGCCTTGCCGAGGGCAGACCGGTCAGTCATTCAGAAACCACAATGGCCAGGTTGCAGCCATACAGGAACACTCACAGACATCGTACAAAGCCTTCTGCATACACCAAGAAGGCTCATCTCTGCAAACAAGATTTTTTCAATTCCCTCACTAGGAGGGGGGGGTGGACCCTCTCGCAGGGGTATGAAGCTGGCCAATTTGGAACCCCTGGTGGAGGGGGAGGGTCTGACCTGCTCTGCAGGTTTGCGTCCAAAATATGTCTAAGAGTGTTTCTTTATACTGTGCAGCCAATCAAGCAAACAAACGAAAACGGACACATTGTCTCAGAATTGATTGAGAAAGAGAGGGTATCCAATAAAAAGAACTATTAGCAAATAATTTGACGCGGAAAGACAAATGACCGCATCGCAAAAAAGGGGAAATGTAGAAGGACACACAGGCAAACAGCTCAGCAGCAGGAGAGAGAGTCTGACAGAGATACCCCGAATAGAAAGGATGAGAGGAAAGCAAGACCCTGCGAAATGTGTTGTTTCTGTGATATGCACTCACTCAGAAATTCTTGCTCACTCATCCTATGACCTTTCCTATCTGATATGCATAGCCAAAAAGAGAATAAATGGCCTCTTTAAAGATGAAATTGGCAACCAGCTAGTCATCTTTATGCAGGGTTGCCATTCTGCACTCCCAGAAGTGTTTGATAAAAAAGAAAAAACAAAATGTGAAGCATAGGATAAAGCTGGCTGGCGTTCCAAAAAAACTGTGACATCGTTTTCTTATTTGTTGTGTGATCCCCCTGTTTTTCTTCTCATCTGATTTTGCCCGCCGTGCAGGTTGAGTATAGCATTTAATCGCTTATGAAATGACTCAAACCCATATATAACATTTTGTACTCACCAAGTTCCCATAGCTTCTTCTTGAAATAGTAGCATGCATGTCCGTAAAGACTCCATACCTTCAGAAGACTCACCAAATTGAAAACACAAAAGCAACATGCCCTGGCATGCGGTGGAATAGACCGTATACGTGTGCATCCGCGTGGTCGTCTCCTTTATGAAAACATCCCACCAAGTCTTACTGACAGGGCTGCTATATACAGAGAGATAACACATAGAGAGAGACACACTTCAGCACTAGATGGGCCGCTTAGGTTTTGCTGGGTGCAAAGGCTGAGCCTCATGACTACACCTTATGTCGACCATGGCCCATACCACATTGACTGATCTAAAGACGCTAAAACCATGATGCCTGCATGCTCTCCTTGAGAAGCGTAGATGTCGATGACGTCTGACTCTGCATATAAAAACAGCATGAAGAGATGCCAAAGAAAGCAAAGACAACATCTGAAGGTAGCTAGTGTCTTCAAGGGGAAAGCTTCTTTTTATATGCACTTTAGTGCCTGGAGAAACAGTCTGACTGACCTTAAAATGGGAAGTCATGATATACTGCAGATAAGTACTGTAAAGCACGCCAAGCTCTCTGTCAAAAGCGTCTGCGAAGGTTTCTTTTGGATGCACACAAATCTTGGATTGTAGGAAATGATGTAGAGGAAACAAAGAGAGAATGAAGTAGGTGAAAGTCTAAAAGAGTATCACTTAATTCGATCTCGCTTTGTTTAGCCTTTTTTGCGAGCGTGCGTCTGTATTCCCTGAGCTTTAATGTTTGCCGGTTTTTGCTAGAGCGTACTGACGGATGCAACAGGGATACATGCATACATGTGAAGTCACCCCCAGCATAGCTAGTACCACTCTACAAAACTAAAAGATTAAAACTGTGTATTTTCCACTCAGAATGGGCGGTCTTGACTGGCCAAATCACGTTGACTTCAAAAGTGGTCTCACTTTTGTATATGACTGCGTGTACAGTTCCTACGAAGTGTGTTCAAAGGCTGTTGGAAAAGTGAAAGAGGATACTGAATAGAAAAAGAAATTGCAGGCGGCGTGCATGCACATACTATACCAAGACCCCATGCACATGCATGTACAGTGACAAAAGATATGCCAAAGCATTGCCAAAGCCTTCCAAGCAGAAACCGGCAAACATTAAAGCTCAGGGGATCCGTCTGGGTTGCATGCACGGGGGCGGCGCGCACACGTCTGCAAGGCGTGCGGCATTCTGTAAACACATAGGCTGTCGCCGGTCCGTATTACGGCGGCCTCACATATAGGCCTCCGCCCACCTCCGCCTTCCTTTTTTCAACTTTAAACATCATATTCAATCTTCCTTTTACTTTCCCCTCCTTACTAGACTCACCCCTCTGCAGCATGACTTCCCATCCTCCCGCCGTATGTTTGTCTTCCTTTTGTGCAGCAAGTCGTCCTCCAGTGTTCCTTCCGTCTCTGCCCTTCCCCGTTCTGCCCTGTCGGTTACAAATGGCTCGATCTTTTCTTTTTTGCGCATGCTGACATACAACCCGATGGGCGGGCAAGGTGGGCTACCTGTTGGTTGCTCTGATAGAAAGCTGTGCACCTATGAAGCCTGCTGCCAGTGTGTAGATGATTTTATTCATCGGCTCTCTGTCTGCCCCCAATGGACTGCCGAACAAGGCTTTTTGCAGTTGTTGGCATTAATTCAATCAGACCGCTTCACTCGTTATGACTCACCCTTTGCATCCGCCTCCTTTTCTGATCTGGGGGTTCGCAAGTTCATCACATTGCTCTTGCGCTCTCAACCCTCTCTGCTCTTTATAATTTCTCATCATATTGTAGTAAATGATTGGTTAGATTAAGTTCGAATAACTGTCGTCCACTCAGCTTGCAGCTGGCATAATTGGACAGACCTATACATGTATACGCCGCCCGGGAGTTCTAACTCCACCTAGGGTTTGGCATCAATCAATCAATTATTCTCACTAAAAACTTGTAACACGATTAAAAAACCGCTTTAGTAACTACTTTAGTTTTACTGGGGAAAAAAAAAAACATAATTTAGAAGTGGTAGTAATTTAATACAAAATTGGTACAAATAGGTATAAATTGGTACATAAATAAGGACATTTTAAATTAGGAAAAATTGAAACATGTTCTAAAGACACCAATTTCAAAAATATTTTTTTTTCACTTACAAAATCCTATTTTAAAGTCTTTAAAGTTCTAGGAGTGGGCACTAAAGTTTTTTTTATAATATAGTCTGCCTGAAAAACTTTAAACTTTAACTTTAAAAATCTTTAAAACTTTAATTTTAAAAGTAAACATGCAAGTAAACATGTGAAAGTTGATCTAGGAGACGTTGCTAGAGAAGTTGATTTCATTTCTATCGTTGCTCATAAAGTCCCGCTCTCATCTTAAAGTTCTTTTTGTCATGTTTTTTGACTCTAACTAACTTATCTTTTTCGCTAACAGTAATGGAATAGAGTAGTGAGTGTGGTGGCTTTCTTCCTTCAGAGCTCTTTATGGGAAGTTTGTGAATCTGGAGCATACGCAGAGTCCAACAGATGTTGCCTGAAGTAATCAATGAAGTCAAATGATTTCGACGGAGCTGAAATTCGCGCGGCACGGCACTGAATCGAATGCGCGCGCGGCGGTTAATCGAATTCACCTGCGGCCCAGGGCACGCGCGACAGCTTGCCCCCGGCCCGCCCCGCGGCTTGGCCTTCCTGCGTGTGCACGGACGGAATGACTGACACCCTATGTCTCAACTCCCCCCCTCGATTTCGTTTCTATGCAAAGGGAGAAACGGAAGCGAAACTAAGTTAACACAGCCGTTTGCTCTAACTATCTGAGCCAATGAAGCCCTTTCTTACTTTCCCTTGTCAGCCAGTCTCGATAAGAAAGAGTAACACAAAAGGAATGCAGGGAGGCAGAGGGCTAGACATCACAAGAATAAGGTAGAGGGCTAGACATCACAAGATCAGTTGACTCCGGTCTGCCTCTTTAAGTCTACCTATCTCTGGTCTGCCTCTTTCGTCCTGCCTGTCTGATGCCTTTCAGTGCTTCACATTACTGGAATAATAAAAGGAAAGAAAGAAACCAGGCAGCGACTCATTCAGAGAAACTGAGCAAATCGGGCCATGAATGCTTCTTTATCAAAATTCAAAGAAAGGGAAACAGAGCTTTCTGTTTTTGTTTCAGTCAGTCTGCCTGCCTGCTCGACTTCTTCTGTGGATCCTGTATTCTTTTCCCCCTCCCCACACTGATGCAAGAGAGGTGCAGACTCAGATATGAATACATTCCTCTCAGAGAAAGGATTGTACCCGTAGACATCGTAGATGCTAGACGGACCATCAGAGTTGGGGAAGACCATATCCACATCACCCCTGCGCATGACTTCATATATCTCCATGTCATAAGTAGTCATTGCAAACCTCACTCTCTCCTCCTTCGGTCTCTCACTCGTCTTCTTCTTCTCATCAGAGTCCTGTTTCTCCTGCTGAATCTTCAACATGGTAGTCGCTAATCGTTTCATGTCTGCATCGGTGAGAGACAGCTGCTGGCTGGAGACGGGAGCAGAGGGTACATCCTGAGCTTTATTCTCAGGGCGGACAGGCTAGCCTTGCGAGCCGCCTTTAAAATCACCCTTCTGTTTCCCCCCTCCAGTTCGTTTGTTGCCATCCCTCTCGTTCTGCTTCGATCTCCATTTGTTGTAGTGGTTCCTGTAGTTCTAGGAGACGTTGGCTAAGTGACGGGCCTGCTCTGGGTCCATTCGGTCAAAGTCTGGCTCCCCATTGGTTCTGGTAGAGTCTAAGAGTGACTCCAGTGACTTGGCAGAGCTAGAAGAAGCTGTGCCACCGGCTGCAGGGGAAAGGAACTGCTTCTGGTGCTTGGAGATTTCGATTACCTTCTTGGTGGCCGAAGAGACGATCTGGAGGACGCCGTTCTTCATGGACGCCACCCACTCATTCCAAGTGTGGCGCGCGTCCAGAGTCGGAAGTGCCTCCACAATGATCTCCCTCTGGTACGCCCAAGAGTATTTCGGAGCCACCGGTTCAGTCCCTGCCACTGCAATCAGCTTCTTCTTCTTCGTGCGTGCGAGTGCCTTTGTGTCGTTAGGATGGAGATCCCAGAACTTGAATCCACTCACCCAGTCTGAAGGAGCGATGGATCTGGCCTTTAAGTCCTTCTGAAGCTCAGTGTAGGCCGCCTCGGTCTTTCTTAGAGACAGATCCACAGGAAGTGCCTTCACGAGGACATCAAAGTTCTCAAACGTCTTCCAGGCCGTCTCCTTCTGTGTATCCTCCGGGAGAAGTGCCTGCTCTCCTGCCAGTGCAGACAAAAACTTGATGGCCCAGTCCTGGAGACGCTTTTTGAACGCTGCGTCTTGCTCTCCACTGGTTCTCTGGGGAACAGCTCCCTCAGTCGTCGAAGCAAGCTCTTCAATCCAACCATGGAGAGCATCGTCTCCAGCAGTAAAAGAAGAAATATGCAAGACCTTGTACAGTTTCTCGAGACCAGTCAGGGTCGTATAACCTTCCGCCCATATCTTGGTGAGCTTCAGGTATGCGTAGCCATCGGCGATCTGATGATGCTGTGGAGGGTCATCATCAGTAAATCGCAGAGGAGTGACTGAGGAAGAAGATACGTTACTAGACAACATGCTTGAAGAATCAAATCAGCAGATGAAGACGAGTTCAAGAAAAGAGCCTTCCTGTTAACCGCAGTAATGGAGTAGAGTAGTGAGTATGGCGGCTTTCTTCCTTCAGAGCTCTTTATGGGAAGTTTGTGAATCTGGAGCATACGCAGAGTCCAACAGATGTTGCCTGAAGTAATCAATGAAGTCAAATGATTTCGACGGAGCTGAAATTCGTGCGGCGCAGCACTGAATCGAATGCGCGCGCGGCGGTTAATCGAATTCACCTGCGGCCCAGGGCACGCGCGACAGCTTGCCCCCGGCCCGCCCCGCGGCTTGGCCTTCCTGCGTATGCACGGACGGAACGACTGACACCCTATGTCTCAACTCTAACTTTTCTGTCGCCGATGATTAATAATTTCCTGGATAATTTCCGATGTGGACATGAATTTAAACCTGACTACGCCTCAATGGACCGAGCTTTAGGACTAAGCTTCTGCTACCTTCTATGTAGGTTACTTAATTATAGTTTAGTTATGACTAACTCAATTGAGGAGTCAATGAGGACCTATTTAAAAACTTATTTAAAAATATTTTTTAAAAATAAAGTCTGAAGAGGAGAAAAAAACCTTTAACAAAAAAAAACTTTAAAACTTTAATGTCCACCCCTGGTTAAAGTTAATGAACATAAAAAAAGAGATCTTAAACGCCTGTTGGTGTAAGTATAAGCTTCTTATCATCAATCTCTACAACTTTTTTTATAAAATATTTATACCAATTACATGTTAAAATTTGGATATTTCATGTACCAACTTATTCCAATGTGTATCAATTTCATAGGGTACATACTAAAATTTTAAAAATGTTTAAAAGCTAGGTCCAATAATTACTACATTTGACATAAATTTAATAAGATGAATTACTATAAGAACGTTTAAGCTCAACATTGTTGAAATCTTCAACTCTCAGCGCCTAGCTCAGCGCCAGCCTGAGTGTTGGCAACTAGGTCGGCAGTTCTTTGTTTCAATCTGCACCAACAGAACGATACGGCAGGCAACGGCAAGCCCAGCGGCAAAAAGACCGATCAATTGAGGTACAAAGGCATGGAACATGCAGACATTTTGCCGTCGCACATCAAGGTCAATCGACCGATCCATCGATGTGCATGGAAGACTTAGTTCCACGACAAACAAGACCCATTAGGGAAAGGCAAAAGCGGTCTGTCAGCACGCCAACCACTGACTCTTAGACAGACGGACGGAAGGGCGGGAGGAGGCCAAGAGGGAATGCGAAATGGGCTTTCAGGCGGCGATGGGCTTCAAATCCCGAGAACAACGAAGGAACAGGCAGGCTGACTGGCTGAAAGGACTGCGAGCCAGACCGACAGTTTCGGATGATTTCAATGAGAAGACAACAGACGATCGCTTCCCCTCCTGCATTTATTTCCCCATTGTTTGACCCCTTGCGAGCAACAACCGTTCCGATCAGATCAGATTGATTCAACATGGACTCCATCATTCACGTTTCTTTTTAGAGTTCGAAGTTAAGAAAAGGAAGAAAAGAAATTGGACCGGAAATACAAAGCAAAATCGAAAGAACAAGAATCCTTCCACGGCTGTTCCTGACCAGGAAAGAATCTCTTCATTCTCTCTCTCTCTCTCTCTTTTTCTCTGCCTGCCTATCTGCCAGGAAGACACATGAGAAAGAAAGGGAGCGAGTCAAGCAGTCAAAGCCAATCTTTGAGCACTCTCCCCCCTCACCCTCTTTCTCTCTCTGACAGTCTACGAATGAGCCTCTTTTTTCTTTGTCTCCTTCTCCCGTGCAGTTTCTGATTGCTCTTCAAAATACAAGTCAAGCTGGCAGGAGGGCTACAGGCAGCCCCCCAAGGACTTTTTCTTCGTTGGATTCCATTGAAGAAGAAGTGATTGATGCAGGAATAAATAATTGTTAACATCAGCTGAAAGGAAAGAAACGATAGGAAGGACTTAGGAAAGAAATGACAAGAAAGAAAGTAGGACTCGGCTACACCTAGCCTCCTCTCCTCCTTACTCGATTAGACAGATTCTCTCTCCCTCTCCACCATTCCCTTCTCCTTTCCGCCTGAATGACTCAAAAAACATTCGCTACCTGCCTACCCACTTGCAAAACTCCTCCCCCGCCTTTTCTCCCCATCTTCTTTTGGTTTCTCTCAGGGCGTATCCCCCCTGTATGCCTTCTCATAGAGTTCTCTGATCTCAGGAAGGAGGGGGTATCTGGGGTTTGCCCCCGTGCACTGATCGTCGAAGGCCCTCTCGACCATCGTGTCCAGAGCCCCGTAGAAGGCGTCCTCTTCGATCCCCCAGTCCTTTATCGACAGGGGGACGTGGCACACACGCTTCAGGTTCTGCAGACACGGGGAGGGAGGGAGAAGAGAGGAAAGAACAAACAAAATGCAGGATAAAAATGAAGCTTTTGACCTAGTAAGTAGGAAAGCAGGAAGGATTCAACATGCATGCTCCGATTTCAGATATCTCTGGAGAGAGAGGGCGGTGGGAGGGGACAGGTGCGAGGATGAACGAACACAGAGCGCCCTCCCTGAGCATGCCCAAAGAAGCAAATTCAAGCAACAAGTGGATCTCTTGTCTCTCGTTCCCTCCCTGCGTGCTTGAATGGAGGAGATCCCTGCTGTCTCTCAGCGCATCACGATTGCGTTAGTTTCCTTCGTCTTTCTGCCAGCTAAATTGAAGAGTCTCAACTCTGCTCCCCTTGCCACTTCTGTCTTCTGTTCCTGCCCCCCCCCTTCCCTCCGCCCATTCCACCCACCTGCACCGCCTCAATGAGGACGTCCACCTTCTCCTGGTCGCTCCTCAAGTTTGAGGGCCCCAACTTTAGGGTGTCCACAACCTCTGCGTACCTGCAAAGAAAGAAAGAAGCACATGAATGATGAGAGGAAGAAAAGAAAAGACTATCAACTTCAGCTATTCAGAGAGCGAAGAGAATCTTCTCCGGAGAAGAAGTCATCGGACAATAAGCCAAACAGAAAAAGCACCTCCTTGATGCATCCGCCAGGAATTACACTCGCACCTTCTCATACACGTACGCGTACACACATACACGTACACATACCGAGAGAGACAGAGAAAGAGAGGGAGAGGGAAAGAGGGAGAGGGCAAGAGAGAGAGAGAGAGAGAGAGAGAGAGAGACAGAGACAGAGACAGAGACAGAGAGAGAGAGAAAGAGAGGCTCCCGTTCATCCTCCAGCTCCCTGCGGCCCCGAAAGTCACCAACACGACTTCTTTCCTTCCCTGTCCACACGCACTCCCACAACAAGACAGAAAAGGAAGAGTCGCCTTGCAGACGTACGTTTCTGTTTCTCCCTGTCTGGTTTGACTGCCTCTGCCTCCTTCCACTGTCCTAAGCCAGATGCTGGCTGCCCCGTCTCTCGCTGAACGATCCCCTCCCTCCCCTCCACTCACACGGCATGCCTGCCTGCCTACCTGTGCAGCGCATCCGGGTATTTGTACTGAGGCATCAGCCCCTGCTTGGTGGGCATGTCGGTGGCGTTGTACCTGCATATATTTATAGTGTGTGTGTGGGTTTGTGTTGTTGCATTTTGTGGGTAAGCGTCATGTGGAAAAGCCGCGACAGAAAAACGTCAAAAAGTGCACTTTCTCAGAAAAAATAGTAAAGAGGAGAACTTGGCAAAACAGTCAGAAACCGAGAAGACTCCCCCCAGCGCTTGATCCTCCCTCCCTCCCCCCCTCCCTCAGCAACAGACCGGATCACGTAAGGGAGGAGCATCGCATTCGCCAGACCGTGGGGGATTCTCAGAGACCCTCCAAGCTGGTGGGCCATGGAGTGGCAGACTCCGAGGAATCCGTTGGCAAACGCCATGCCTGCACTCAGGGGAATAAGGGATACGCTGATTGATTTGGTTTCTTTCAAATTATTTTTTTATTTTCCGAAAACGGAACGCCAGAATTTGTGCGGCCCAACAATCAGACAGTACTGGCACAAAAAAGATACAGCAAGAGACAAGGGCCAGAAAAGCTCTCTCTTCGCACCCAGGGGCCTCACCCAAAGCCCCCGGACCACCTGCCCCCCCCAACAACCTCCAGACGAGCACACCACTTGCCCGACCCAAGCAACGGACCGACCTGCGATTGTTGCTGCGTAGTGCATGTTCTCCCTTGCTTCCGGGTCCTTGGCCCCCTGTTTGTAGGACCTCTCCAGGTATTTGAAGATCAACTCCATCGCGTGGATGCAGTGCCCGTCTGTGAAGTGAGTCGCCAGCACGGACACGTAACACTCCAGGGCGTGCGTCAACGCGTCGATGCCGCTCCAGGCGCACAGACTGCACACGGAGAGAGGAGGAGAAAGCGAGTATATAGCAAAGGCGGGGGGGGCAACAATCAGACGGCAGTCAGAAAGAGGGGAAAGGAGCTAACAAAACAGAGAAAAGAAATTAAAGCGAGAGATATTCGTGGATGGCAACAAAACGTATCCAGTTGCACATTGTGCGCAGGGGAAAAAAGTGCAATCTTCTTCGACCGCACTGGACTTGGACCTCTGACGGCATTTCCATGTTCTTTGGTTCATGTTCCTCCCTTCTCACTTCCTCCCTCCCTCCTTGCTACAACCCCCCACTGCCCGACGGAGGGACCTGACCTCTTGGGCATCGTCATGACCAGCTCCGGGTCGACAATGGCCATGTTGGGGGTGAGGGCGTAGTCTGCCAGGGGGTACTTGCAGTGGGTCTCGTTGTCGGTGATGACGGTGAAGGGGGTCACCTGCAGGCATGAAATGGGCATGAATCAATGCGTTTGTTGACGTCATCCCACGAGGGGTCTATGAGAGATGCAGCGTGGCTGCGCAGAGAAAAAAAAGTCGACCCACAGCAAGAGAACAGGGCAGATGCTGAAAGATGATGAAAGAAGACAACTGAGAAGAAGAAGGGACCGGAAAATGAGAAAGTAGACAGGAAAAGAAATCCACCACTTTTCAACGCACTTATGGATTGTTAAGATATTCTCTCACTCACCGGCCGAGCTCGCTCTCTGGACAGAATGGATGTCTCTCTTCCCTTTTTATACACTTCTCTTCCTTTCTCTGCTATCCCATTTTCAAAGGAAAGAAACAAACAAAGAAAGAAAGAAAGAAAGAAAGAAAGAAAGAAAACCCCTTGCATCGATCCCACCTCAGATCCAGTTCCTGATGTTGTTGGAATTGCCACCAGCGTTGCCTTCTGTCCCAAGTCGGGGATCTTGATGATCCTCTTTCGAATGTCCATGAAACGGAGGGCGATGTCCTGGAATCTGCAGGCAGGCAGACAGACAGGCAAGCAGGACATGAACAGAAACAACCAACGACACAAACGAGGACTCTGGAGCATGCATGAAAGAGGAGAGGGTGCGCCGACGTCAACTGAAAGAGAAAGAGAGGATGAACCCCATCAGCACAAAGCGCGTCTCCCGTGGGAAGTTAAACGAAGAAAAGGTCATTTCAAACGATCTGGTCAGTGTTCGGCAACACGCGCAATCACCTTCAGCCCCCATCAACCAACCGACCTGAGAGTCGGCTGTTCATACATCAACCAGATCAACTTGGAGGCATCGATCGGAGATCCCCCCCCGACGGCCACGAAGAGGTCAGGCTCGAAGTCGTGAATGTAGTCGAGGGCTCTTTTGATGTCCTGAATGTCCGGGTCGGGTTTCACGTCAGACCAGGTCCTGCAAAAATAAATGAAGTGAAGAGAAAGAAAAGCGGAGGCGGGCCTTACATGACTCTTTCTAATCATTCAGTTGGATCAGTCCATAGATCAAGCACCCCCCTACCTGTTCTTGATGTCAAGCGAGTCGAGGACGTGCTGGACCTTCTTCACGAATCCCAACTCCACCATCGCCTTGTCGGTGATGATGACGGCCCGCGTCTTGGACCCAGCCATCTCCTCCAACCCCAACCTGAGGGCACCTTGCTTGAAGTACACACGGGGAGGCACTCTGAACCAAAGCATGTTCTCCCGTCTCTCGGCCACGCTCTTGTAGTTCAGCAGATGCTTCACACCGATGTTCTCAGACACAGAGTTGCCTCCCCAAGATCCGCACCCAAGGGTCAGAGAGGGGGGCAGACGGAAGTTGAACACGTCTCCGATGGCACCTTGGGATGCAGGCATGTTGATCAGAATGCGCCCTGCAGTCGTCAAACAATGCGGCCAGGGAGAAAGGATTCACACGCAAAATTTCAGAACAAAATTTCAAGGAAAACGGAATCCTCCAGGTGAAGCGAGAAGAAATGGCCGGCAAGGTGTAAATACTCAGTGGAGACGATAGAATATTTACAGAAATTTTAAAAAAGCTAAGAGAAGATAAAGCAAATGAAAGCCCCCTCCTCTCCCTCTTTCCCCTCCTGGCCTGCAGTCATCAGATCGTGGAAAACCGCCACCCGATCAGACCTCGCGGGGTCCGTGTAGAGGACGGAGGTGTGTCCAGAGCCCCCGAAGGCAACCAGAGCTTTGGAGATCTCCAGGGCGTGCTGGAAGTCCCTCGCCCTGCTTGCTCGCACGGATACAGGCAGTAGAAAGGACGAGGGGTGTGAATGGACACACACACACACACACACACACACACACACAGAGGGAGAGAGAGAGAGGGGGGGGGGGGGGGGGGGGGGGGGGGGGGGGGGGGGAGGGAGAGGGGGAGAGGGAGGGAGGGAGAGAGAGAGAGAGAGAGAGAGGGACATATGCCTCGTACCAGCAAGCTCAAGCGGTGAGAGAGGAAGAGGAAACAGGAATGCCAGCAAAAGTGCGTCGGTCCATTTCATTTCGCTCCACACCGAACAAGATTTCAAATGAGGTAAAAGCAACACGCGAGACTGCCAGAACTCACTTGTACATTCCCAGAACAGGCGAGAGCTTCTCGAAAGAGAGGGGCTCGTTCGGCCCGACCTGCAATGAGGTAGACACACATAGACACATGTCTACAAACAGACTCACGAACTCACATTCACCGGAAGAAAGGGGAAATGGCGGCAAAAGGCAGAGAGAAATAGAGAGAGATGTTTGCAGGGAGCGAAGGGCTGCTTGGAGTGCGAATACCATCAGGGGGTAGGCCTGCTGCAGGAAGGGGGGGGTGAAGAGATTGAAACATGGAAAACCACGGAACCAGGGAAGAAGTCTGCAAGTCTTGCTTGGATGTGTCGCTTCAGGACTGACTGAACAACTCACTCGAAAAAGCGTCGCGGAGAAGGAGGGGCACACCGACCATCCCTCCCACACACGAACGAACTGACCTCTTCCACCTCTGCGATGAGGACCTTAGCGTAGGGAGGACAGTCGGTGATTCCTGCCATCTCGGCGATCTTCGTTGCAGGCTGCGTGCGTGACCATCAATGAACAAACAAAAGCATGTGGAGAGGGAGAGAGAGAAGGGCTCGAACAGCGAAGAGCGAAGTCAGAGAGCAAAGGAGAGAGCAGTCGAAAGCCGATGTATCGATCCGCTGGATTCCATCAGAAAGCGCGGGAGGGTAACTGTGGGATGAAGACTGCAAAGGGGACAGGGTAAGCATGAAAGAGGCCGACAAAGAGAGAGGGAGAGGGAGAGAGAGATACAAAGAAGAAAGAAAAACTACAGAAACAAACACAGGCAGAAGGACCAGACAGACAGACCTGCCCCACGATGGCAGCGTTCAGGTGGTCGTCGATGATCACCAGTTCTGCCAGTTTCGCCTTAGCGTCTCCCTTCACGAACACAGCCCCTCTAGCCTCAAACTCCCTCACGGCCTCGTCGTACACCTCACTGCAGACGACGATCGACTGCAACAGGGGGGGGGAGAAAAAAAAAAAAGGACGAAAGAAGTTTTGTCATCCAGAAAAAAAGGGAAGAACCGAAGGGCACGGACGACAGTCGACTGAAGGGGTACAAGGAAGAGGACGAAACACTCAAACAGAGGTGAGAGCAAGTCCAGCAAAAAAGAGACGGTCAGAGTGGACACATTCCTCCATATTGGCAAGCAGACAAAGGTGCACCTCCACCACTTCGCATGCACAAATGCGCACACACCCTCTGAAAGCCCGACAACGTGCCCCACCAACCTGCTCGCTTGCACAGATCATTCCATTGTCGAATGTCTTCGAGATGAGCACAGAGCTGATGGCCATCTTCAGGTCTGCCGTCTCGTCAATCAGGACCGGCGTGTTCCCCGCACCCACACCGATCGCTGGTTTTCCAGACGAGTACGCAGCGCGCACCATCCCGGGGCCGCCTGTGGCCAGAATCAGATTGATCTTCGGGTGTCGCATCAGGGCTGCAGACAGGGCAGCTGAGGGAGTGGTCACACACGTGACGATGCCTTCCGGCGCCCCCGCCTTCACAGCAGCGTCATGCACGATTCTGCACGCCTCTGCAGTGCACTTCTTCGCCCTCGGATGGGGGCAGAAGATGATGCCGTTGCGTGTCTTGAGTGCCAGGAGAGACTTGAAGATCGCAGTCGAGGTCGGGTTGGTCGTGGGGGTCACCCCCGCAACGAGTCCCACCGGCTCTGCCACCCTCATGAACCCGAAGCTCCGATCGTCCTCCACTACCCCGCAAGTCTGCGTGTCCTTGTAGGTGTTGTAGATGTACTCGGAGGCGAACTGCAAAAATTTGGGCACCGTATGCAACCTTGGTACGTATACGTACACGGAAAGAGAGAATGGGTACAAGTGAAACAGCGGAGGAAGGAGCTGCATCAGTCGAAAGAATTCAAATGATTGAGGAGAGGGCGAGTCAACTGTGGGAGACGCTCTCTTACCTACACTCAGATGGACGGACCTGATTCTTGATCACCTTATCTTCCATCACCCCCATTCCTGTCTCTTGCGCCGCCATCTTGGCAAGCGGAATGCGGGCAGCCGCAGCTGCAGAGGCCGCCATTCGGAAGATGACATCGACCTGCTCTTGGGTAAAGCTGGCGTACTTCTTTTGAGCGGATGCGGTCTTGTTGACAAGCTCGTCAATTTCCTGCTCGGGATTCATCGTGGTGGCCATTTTTGTTCTCTTCTCACGCAGAAGTCAGAGAGTGAAGGAGAGTCTGCTGTTCGGTTGCTACGCTACACGTGCGATTCAAAAGTAATGTCGCTCCGGTCTGCTGTTCAGACGAAGAATCGAACAAGAGAAAATAAATTCGATACGGTTCACTGCTAGTCGAGAAAACGGAATCAGATTGTCACACCGGTTTTCGATGTATCAAGAGATTGAGTCACTATCAACTAGGCTGGTCACAGAGCTACATGAAGGAGATCGACCGATCGAATCGAAGACGGACGTGTCGATCAGCATCATTGCATGTCGTATATACGTGCCATATACGTGCCTGACGAGTCGACAGACGAGTCGATCGACATCGAGTCGACTGCATGCATTTGGGGGGGAGGCGGTCGCGCGCGCGCAATTCGCGCACGCGCGGAGACGGCGCCTCAAAAGTCGATCATCATCCAGAATTAAAATTTTGCAGTCAGACTGAAATTTTGCATATTCGCATCCCATTCCTTCCCCTACCTGAAGCTTTCGATGGCATTAAGAGATTTGCATGAGAGGAGCTTGGGCGATTGAGAAGTTGGAGTGGATCCGGAACATCCGGGGACAACTTTGCGAATCATGTCAGGGAATGGTGGAGCAGTTCTTTTGGGGCACGATGTGATCTTTCCGTCTGCCGTGCCCTTCCTCTCTCTGATTGATCTCCTGCGCCTCCGAAGGTGCGCCAAGGAGAACCTTTGGGCCGTGGTAGAAGAGAGCCATCAGCTCTCGTCTCGTATGACTGAGATCTGGTCTCTTCTCCCTGACCAGTCTTCTGTCCCCCAAAAGAAATGGCAGGATCTTGTGCGTTTCCTCAACGTAGCCTCGGGGTGGTTCGATGGAGATACCCGAATTTTGAGGGCGCTCTTTGGCTTCCATTCGGACGGCGTTGATATCTTCTCGCATCCCCTGCACGGTCCCAGACCTTTTGTGAACACTTCAGACGCAGATGCATTCCTCATCGCAAGCACCCACTACCTAGAAGACAGCCGGGTTACATACGTGGATTTCACAGGAGACGGGAGGCCCTTCTACATGGCCCTGCTGCATCACCCCGCCGTCACACCCGAAGGAGCCGCCCCCACTCCCCCGCGTTTCTCTGCGCGTGTCTGGGACCGCACAGGAAGGGCAAAGGACCGCATTCGAGACGCCACGGCGGAGGACGAAAAATACCGAACCAGGTATCATAACCCCCTGTTCGCTTTTGAACCGGAAGGGATCGCCAAGAGTAGCGTTCGATGGGTGATTTCCCTTTGGAATTGGAGGAGAAGCCGATGGGAGGTGTTTGATCTTACCACAAGTGTTTGCATTTTGGATTCCGATCTTCATTTGTTGGGGGATCCCAACTACGAGTTTGGTACTTGTAAGTCAGTCGACTCCCTCACTCAGGAGCGCACTGAAAACTACAGCATCAGAAAGGGACTCGAGTTTGCAGTTCTTCCACTGACAGCTGGGGCAGTCAGAGGAGTTCTCGCAGGTCCTTCAGACACTGTGGTGGCAAAAGTGAAAGTGCAGAAGTTTAGTGACTGGAGCGCGGGTTCACGATTTGGGTATGACCGCCAAGAAATCGAATTGCGCGAGAAGGAATGATTTGCTGTGGCTTCTTTGGCATTGATTCTTTGAATGAGGTTGCATGAAACCGGAAGGAATGAATGAAGCTGTTTGCATGACAAGTGGCAGATGTGACTTAGGCCGGGTATGTCTTGGTTGGTTGAAGTGTTTGCCTTTCTCAGCTACACTTCTCTGTTTCTGTTCCATCCTGTCTTTTCTTTTTCGTCCCCATCTTCTTCTCGCTCAGTCTTTTACCGTCTACGCATGTCAGTAACACGTTCTCTCCCTTTTTCCCATTCAGTGTCTCGGCCTCTCTTTCTGTCAATTTCCCTCCCAGCTTCTCTTTTTTCTTCTCTAATTTCTGCATGATTCTCTCTCCTTTCGAAAGGTGGAGCAGGGGTGAAGCATTCAGATGAGAGAGAAAAAAAGAAGGCATGATTCTCTCTCCTTTCGAAAGGTGGAGCAGGGGTGAAGCATTCAGATGAGAGAGAAAAAAAGAAGGCATGATTCTCTCTCCTTTCGAAAGCTGGAGCAGGGGTGAAGCATTCAGATGAGAGAGAAAATTTCTGCATGATTCTCTCTCCTTTCGAAAGGTGGAGCAGGGGTGAAGCATTCAGATGAGAGAGAAAATTTCTGCATGATTCTCTCTCCTTTCGAAAGCTGGAGCAGGGGTGAAGCATTCAGATGAGAGAGAAAAAAAGGAACAAATCTATCAATACAGTTGGAAAGCGAAACCTTGAGTGGAAGCATGAAGGTGACAATAGCTAGTACGTGGCTGAACGAAAAATCGTTTACATCCAGGAAGGTTGCACCTAGAGAAAGGGGTGGGGGGTTGCTACGGTTGTCTGTACATCACCTTTACTACAAGGCTACCCTAATATGATGGAGATGGTTTGGAGCTTTGGATCTCTCCAAAATCGGTTTGAATATCCAAACCTCACATTTGGCTAGACATTTGGTCCATATATGATTTGGAGCACCTTCCTTCTGTTCGGCAGTGTTCGATCTATAATTTAAGTTATTAGGATTTTCTATTTAGCGCTTCTAATGAGTTAACCTAGGAGTTAACTAAGCATGCTGATCATGTTTCTAAGCTTTATTTGATCATATTCTATCTAAAGATTCGTAATAAAGAAATTCTTAGAGATATTTGAAGATTTGGAGAGGGGTGCTTATATAGTTGCTGTCCCTATAGTGCTGTCCTTGCTAGGGGTAATTTTCAAAAAAAAAAAAAAATGGTTATTTTCACTTTTTTGTTTTTTGTTTTTTTTTTTTTTTCATATAAGAAATATGTGGTTCCCTAGTGTTTTTGCATCCCCACCATGGTTGTGAAAACAAAAAAAAACAAAAAAAATTGGTTCATGGGAGCGTTTTTTTTATTTATTTTTTTGTTTGAAAATTACCCCTAGTGTCCTTGACCCCGCTCATTTCTCAACCTGCTTCAGCATGTTTTTGTCCTCCTTTGATCATTCTTTTTATGATCCGGAACACTTTACATTTAATGAGTCTAATCTTTTTGCTTGGAGTAATGTCCATAACGGCTAACATATATGAGTCAATCGCCCTAGGAAACGCACAGTGATTTAAAAAAAAAAAACGATAGTAGCTTTGAGTACGAACCAAACCTTTCAATCATATAAGATAAAAAAAAAAAATCTTGAGAAGCCTAATCTTTTTTTTTTTTTTATTGGAATTAAGTGCCAAACATATAACAAAAACACATCTAACTACAAAACCTACCTTTGCTAAGTTTGCTTGGACCTTCAACCACCAAACTAAAAAAAAAAAAGAAAAAAAAAGAATCTTGATATGTCTATTCTTTTTTTTTTTTTTACCACTGTGCGCCGCCTAGCAATCGCCTAGGTCAATCGCTTTACTATATGCATTAAGTCGTCATCATGATAACCGTTTATTTCTTATAACCTAGTTTATAACCTATATTGACACGTACTTGGACCTTAAGAGTTACTAAAGGACTTCTACAAAAAAGTTGGGTTACTAGATTACGTAACTTTTTACTGGTTACCAACGGCTTTTCTTAGCCTGTTAGAGGGGTCAAGTTACCGTAATTTAGCTCTTTTCTAAACCACGTTCAAAGACTTTTTGGGGCCGTTCGGATTCCCGAGCGTCCCCACGTGGTCAATAACCATTATACTCCCTATCTCTCCATCTCTTTCTCTCTAGCTTTCTCTGTAAGTGAAAGTAGCTGAAAGTCTGTATCGAGTTCAAACATATAGTAACCACAAAACAGCGTACAAAACACTGTAACACAATTTCTTATTGATGCTAATTGATGCAGTGATTTGAAATAGAGATCCTGACCGATGAACAAGAACTTCTCTATACTTCTGTACAAGAAAGTAGTCTGCATTCGCCTCCGTAAAAGGATGGATTCACACAGGTTCACTAGTTTCACTATAATAGCACAACCTTTCTACTATACTTTAGTAACTTTAGGGCAACCGTCAAAGTTACTAAAGTATGGTAACTTTAGGGGGTTATGGTCCCTAAAGTTACTGCGATATGCGGGTAACTCTTAAAGTCCAAGTGTAATTATTATTATATAACCATCTTTCTTTGTTTTCTTATATTTAGAAAGACATGTCACTGGTTTTCCAAACAAGGGTTTAAATATAATGTTGACTCTGTTTACGTATTCTCTCCTAATGACTCCCATGCACTCTCTTTAAAAACGTATAATGATGTATAATGCCAGAATAGATTTCATTTTTATTGCAAAACAGTGCCAAAACTCTTCATTAGTTCAAGCAACCAAACCGATTTTCTGTTCGTTCATAGATTATAAGTCATTCGCAAGGTAGATGAATGTCGATTGTTTTGAGTCTTTCAGCCAAGAGTTTCTGCATTTGTCGCGTCTGCTCTCTGGCCTCGTCTGAAGTGAAAGATTCATCAAAAATCGCTGACTCTTCAGGAATCTCCCCTTCCTCTAACCCCTCCACTGGTAGGGCTCCCTCCTCTCTGACTTCAATGGCAAGAGGCTCAACCTCGCCCGAGTCTGCCCACCCACTCACGTGCACAATCCTCCAACCTAAAGCACGGAGTACTCTGTCTTTACACCTAGTGGACCCGATCCAAACATCTGTGCTCCCCCCCCCTGCAGTCTCTAGAAAGTGAACAGGCCCAGTGATCTCGACACCCCGCCTCGATTTTAGATCAGCGAGATCGATAGAAAAAAGGCAACTCGCCAATGAAAGCTCAAACGGATTTGCAGGAGCTTTTGACTGTCCTTTCTCGTCTTGCTCTTTGGATATCCCCCCCCCCTCCTCAATTTTCACTTTCAACTCTTTTTTTTTGCCCCTGAAGGGATTCACCCTCCGTTCGTGCTCCCACCCCATCGAGAGCAGCAATTTGGATATGCGGACCTGTGTGGCACTCTCGTTGGGAATTTTGGCGTCGAATGTTTGGAGACACTGCAAATCCCAACCCTTGTCTGCTGCTTCTCGAACGAGCCTGGAAGCAAAATCAGGTCTCTCTGCAGAAAGCACAAACAGCATCTGGGCTGTCTGTCTTCTGTTCTCCGGAAGGAGGGCCTGTGCCCCCCTGTCCATTAGACAAGTCCAAAAAAACAGAAAGGCACTTTCGATGGTCTCACTCCATGCACCATGAATGGTGATCGCCCAGAGAAGCTGAGCGACATCTCTCTCTCTGCCCTCTCTCACCATTCTCTCTCTACACCGCCTACTCCAACACACCGCTTCAAAATATTCATCCCCCTCCCAATCGACAGACAGCGTTGCCAGACCCCAACCCACTATCGCAACATGTCTTGGCTCTGCTACTTCGACAAACTGCCTTGCCATGTTAGCAACAGCAGCAGCAAGATGAGGGCAACAAATCTCCAGGTGAGCAAAAACCCACACAATATTGGAGACTGTTTGTCCGTCGCTGTGGCCATCCCGCATCTGTCGGGGAATTGCAATGGAAGGATCAGACTCAATGGCACTCAGGAATGTATAGGGGCGTCTGTGCATCTTGACTAATGCGCGCACGAGCGTGCAAACGTCAATTGGCATTGACCCCTGAAGGAATTTGGAACATGCCGATGGATTCTCGATCCCTTCGCAAAGGTTTTTGGCATAACCGCAAGAGGACACGGAGGCTGCCCAAAACAGGTTGCACAGCTCTTGTTTTGAACATTCCTCTACAAGAAAAGCCGCATGAGTGTCGATGACTTGAAAAAAGTCCGCAGCTCTCCTGCCGCGCGTGGCCATTGCCCACGCTGCATTTGAAATGTCTTGGGGGTTGCCCTCCTCCACAACTTTTGAGAGCTTATCCTCACTTTGGGTCATCAAGGCAGGGGGCTGCTGTTCGAGGGTTGCGAGGGCCCAGAAGACATTTGAAATGTCACGAGGGGAGGCGGAGAGCGCAAAGTCACGCGCATTCCGGTTGAGGGCGTCTATTGTGTACTCTCCGGGAAAGTTCAACTTCGCAAACGACCAGAGAATTGACGCGATCTCACGAGGTTTCCCAAAGGCAATCACAAAGAAGGCCTGTTCATCGATGCTTTTCAGAAGGCCATCGACACGCATCTGGAGCTGGGCAAGCGACCACGCAAGCGAGGAAAGGCCAACTGCGTCTAGTCCCCGAACGATGCACTCTCTATCAGACTCCAACAGAGCCAGTACTGACTCGTCACGGAATCTGAGGACAGCCAGGCAGTGCACGATCCGTGCCAGCTCTTCAGCGGCGAAGTTCAATCGCTTTGTAGCTACTGCAGCACAAACGTCTTTCAAGCAGGACTGCAACAGTCCGTCATCGTGCCTCTGGCGGTCAGGACGACGAAACAAAACACGCAGTTTGCAACACAGGGTGTCGTATTCTTTCCGTCCAAATTGTTCTTTGTGGTCTGCCCACAGCCGCAACGCCCGTGTTCCGGAAGTACACTCCAGGATTTGTTCACGCAAGAGCATAGTGGAGAGTTTACGTTGTCTCAGTCTGAGTTACAGTCTGTTGCTTCTCATCGAAACCCAGCCGCCATCATTATGACAGATGACCCTACCACAGTTGTCACTGAAAGTTCATTCAGTTCGCGAATTGAATTCATGCAGTCAGTAGATCCATATTCGTGTATATAGCCATCTATCTAATTCATTCTATACGTACGTACGAAGCGATTCATTCCAGCGTGGACGAGTGTTGCATGCAACTGTTGCGTGCAACAACAGTGCATGTTGCGCAACAGCGGTAACACTGCGGGCGCAGGGCTTTAATTAACTGACATTGACTGTTGCACACTGTTGCACACCGTTGCACACTGTTGCTCACTGTTGCCTGCATGGTGTTGTTTTCTCGAGCAAGAAATGAGTCGAATATTAATTAACTGTTGCGCAACAACGGGTGTTGTGCATACAGCAACGGATGCACTTGTGTATCGGTGAAAAGCTGCATGCAACCGTATACGTGCGTATGTAGACGGCTGCATGGCCGCAGAGGCATATACGTACGTATTAAGTGTGACGTACATACAGCACATTTGGAGAGCTGCCCTTGCATGTGCAGCCGAAGGTATGTTTCAGGTCGCTGTAAGCTCAGCGCTCGAGGGCCCTGTGAGCGTGGTCCTTCAACTGGATATGCCAGACCATAAACTAGCCACTCCTCACTCAACAGCCATGTGCACCTAACTCAACTCGCCAGAAAAGCGAAGTCCAAAGGTTTCTTGCCTCAGTCCAGGTACAGAGCCCATCGTCTGCATCCATGACGGAGCAGCGAAAGGGCCGGCAGAGCAGTGCCAAGTCGGTGCCCTTCCTGTCCTTCAGGAGGACGACGACGGCAGACTTCCAGAGCGCTAGGAAGAAACCCGAAACCTTCAGATGGGTCCCTATAGAGGGAGACGGAACCACATACCTGGGGGGAAGTGCCTTCTCACAGACGGGCCTCCTCAGTGGCTTTCTTCTGCACAAGCTCCAGCGCTCCCTGAAGTCAGTAAGTCCGTCTGTTGCATGGCTATTCTCTTTACGAGTCTAGTATCCCCATCTCAGTCTTGCTAGGCGGCAGCCGTGAATGGCGTGACACGAGGATGGCATGCATGTTTGCATTACACGGTGATCAGTCAGTCAATCAGCCAGTCTGTCAGCTTGGAATTCGATTAATCACTTCTCGTGATAGTCAGTCTACATATTTGTCCTATTTGTGTGCCTTTGTCAGTCGTCACTGAGTCAGTGTGTGTGAGAAGGCTCGAGCGTCTGGCAGTTGATGGATGCGCAGCCGGCGTACAAGCGAACAGCTTATATAGTAAGATGCTGCCGAAGAACCCAACCGCCTTCCATCACCGGCCAATTCACTCTCGCTCTATCTTGTGTGTGCAGTTTTCGGGACAGACTGAGCGGAGGAAGAAGCGTAAGTAGAACCAATGACAGACTTTTTCCCCCCGTATTTTCTTCTTCGATCGGGATACCTCCTCCCTCCCTCCCTGTGCCTCTGTCTGTTTTCAGTCCAGCGTCTTTCCTAGCTGTATTGGAATTGTTTAGGCTGGTCTTGTCCTTTTGATGCTCGGCAACTTCTGGCCTTTTGTGTGACTCGCAACTCATTTTGTGTGTAAAGACTATTTGGGCAGACTTTTTCCTTCCAGTATGCCTCCATATCTCTTCCCGTTGATGCCCATGCAACTCCTCCCTCTTCCCCTCTCTTCCCCACAGGATGATGATGACGATGTCGTCCCTTCTGCGGGAGAAGCCTCAGCAGAGGTCTCTCCTTCTCCCCCTGGGTCTAGGGGAGGCCTCGACTATTCGGAGGCGTTTGGGGGCAACAGGTCGAGACGGGATCTGTACACTGAGGAGAGGGAGAGGGAGGGATCAGAAAACACTTTGAGTATCCCCCACCTACCGGGAACCCCAGCTGCCTTCACTGAATCTGTGCACGCCAGCATGCAGAAGAAGAAAAGTTTCGACCTGAACAGAAGTTTGAGGAAACATCAAACCGCCCCCGCTCAAGGTCTCCCCTTCCAATTCACAAGAAAACCAAGCCAGCCCCTAGATTCTCCTGACCTAACTCTTCCCCTTCCAATTACCCTTCCCGCCGGAAGACCCCCCCTTCGAACCGGGAGGTCCTCTCTTGCCGTCTCCATCTTCGAGGACACATTGACAGGACCCAAAACATCCCCCACGCCCCGCCAAGGCAATTCCCCCCCCTCAGGAGGAGATCCCCAAAAAGACAAAGGGGGATTCCTCGCAACCTCAAGGAGATTCTCATTTAATCGAAAATACTCCAACGCCTCTCTGTCTGCATCTGCTTCACCGTCTCCACGTCCATTGTCCTTGTCGCAGCGTCAGTATACGAACGTGCTCACAGGGAGCGTTCTACACTCCGGTATTGGCAGTCGGCAGGAGTCGGATAGGAGTCTGAGGGAGGACCCCCTTGGGATCGACAAGGGGAGGGGGGGGACAGATAGGGAAGGGGACAGCGACAGGAAATCTCAGAGACCCTCACCATGGGCACGCTCACCCCCCCGCCGCACCACTGCACTCTTCACCAATGCAAGTGTCAGTAGGGTGTGGGGGAGTTGCCCGCATCTTGCTTTTTTTTGCATCCAAGATCTTTTGTCGCTCAGGTGTTTCTTTTTCTTCTGTTCCATCTCTGCGGTGTGGGTGGCATCTGATTTCGCTTCCTCTCTTTCAAACTGGCGTTGTCTGCCTGTCGCGATCATGGATGGAGAGAGAATGTATGATGGACGTTTTCAGGAGCAATGTTACAGTTTCCTTTCTTTCTTATCCAAATTATTGTGTACATGGGTTTCCAAGAAGGGCACGTAAAGTTTCTGAAGCATCTTTGCCTATCTGTTTGTCTGTCTGTGCAGTGTTGCGACACCCCCTTCTACACCCCCAATATGGCCCTCGTTTCCCCCCGGCCGAAGGGCATCGCAATGGCCGAGCGGTCGGCCAGAGAACCGGGGTTTCTCGGGCCGGCGTTTATGCAAACAGCGCGTCTTGCCAGAAGCCAGCGAGAAGAAGGAGAGAAGGGAGACGACAATCAAGAAACATTAGACAGAGATATAGATGAACAGGAAGAGGAAAAGGCAACGGCAGAGAAAAGAAGAGGTGAGAGCAGAAAAGGAAAGAGTGCGAAGAAGAAGATCAAGTCCCTGCGCAAACAACCGACTCTCCAATTACGTCTGCTTATGTGGCTCGAAAGTTCTAATTCCCATAAGAACACTTTAAAGAAGAAAACCCGAAAACAACCCAAACCCAAACCTAAGGCCTCCCCCAAAGTTCGACCTACTCCTCAATCACCCGTCTCCGTCTCTCCCCCTCAAGATCCCATGTCGTCTCCTGGACTCACGCACTTCACACCACAAGACGGAGAGGACCCGCTCTCAGGAGATCTTCTCCTTCCCCCTCCAATACTCTCACTGCATAAACAAAACGCGCCTACCATCGAGCTCAAGGCTCTGGCACCTCCGACCCGTCCCCCTCGTCTTCGGCCTCTCGACATTCGACGGCAGGAGATGAGTTCCGCTATCAGAGCGGAGTTCGAAGGAGAGGAAAAAGAGTTGATTGAAGGAGAGGGAGGCACAACAGGAAGACCATTGGACCCTCCCCGAAACCAGAGAGCCCCTGATCTCTCCCGTACGACAGGGAGAAAGGGGGGACCTTTCGAAGCTTCAAGAACCAAAGTGGTCAGCCAGTCAGCTGAATTTCTTGTTTGCCAAAAAAAGTGGAAACGTTCACTTTGGCTCTCTAGAGGCCTGGAATGCATGGATGGAGTGTGACTGAAGATGCCAGGCGACGTTTTCTTTTTATTTCCATTCACCATTCCCAAAATTTTGTAGGGGCAGAGTGAACTCCCCCAAGCACCTGATCCATGGGTGGCTTCTCCTCTCCTCTCTCTGCCTCTCTTTTCCCTTTGAAGAAAGTCTCCCTGTCTGCTGGTCTGTCTGTTCACAGAGTCCGCACGCACACCTTTTCCGAGAGGGCCTCCTCTTTGTCTTTGTGCAAATCTATCTGTCTGTCTGTCTGCTCACCTGCTCATATGCCTACAGCCCCCTAGAGAGCTTCCCGAGTGGGCCGTCTCCTCCCTCGACCTTGTTGACCATTACGATGGGACTCGGAAGAGGGGCCCTCGGTGAGTGAGTGAGTGAGTGAGTGAGTGAGTGAGTGAGTGAGTGGGTGGGTGGGTGGGTGGGTGGG
>JAHBMJ010000355.1:105122-130367 GCA_018398765.1 Chromera velia | reverse complement strand
GACAGGCCCACTTCGCTGGCGCCATCTGCCTTACTCTTTGACTGGCCTTTTGATGTTTTCCGACGTCCTGGGCGATGGCAGTCAGTGGTTGAAGACGGAGGAGTAGGAGATGTTGAAGACGGAGGAGGAGACGGTCCAGCTCTCTTATCAGAGAGGTCATGTCGAGACGGGGAAGGAGAAGATTGCTTGTGTTCAGGAGACTGCGACATGGGTGCTGCTCCCTTGCCGAGTCTCGATGGGTTTGTTCAATAGAGATAAAAGCAGCAACGAGGAATTCTATGCTCAATCTGAGTGATGCGTATCGTTCAGCCCTGCGTGGCCGCGTATCGGTTGCTCACGTCGCTGGGTTCGGCGGGTCCTTTCGCTCCCCCCACCGGTGTCCACGCTTCCGCGCCCCCGCGCTCCTTCCGGGAGCAAAGAGAGTGGCAAGCGGACACAGGAACCGGCCCAGCAGAGTGATGCTTGGAAGAGAAACAGACGGAGACGGCAGAGATAATTGGATGACCAGATCTCCTTTATTTCTCAACCATTTTTCTTCAGAAAACTACGAGCGGGTGTCTTCTTATATCAGAAGGTAGTGTCCTTTGTGAAACCGATTGTTAAAATACAAAGCAGGTATGTACGTACATGTAAGTTGACGTTCTCTAAATTACTACTAATTTTTATGCAATGCTAAATTCCTTCTTCAAATTAAAATCTGTATAGTTAGATTTTTGTTTTAAACTTTTTTAATTTCCCTAATAAATTTCTTTAAATCCGTGGTTGACCTCTAGTTTCTGTTTTCACGTTGAATTATGTTAAATTCTTTTAAACTACTGCTTTAAATTTTTATAAACTTGTAGCCTGAGGTTTCTAGGTAAGTTTTTGTTCGGTTCTAGGTTCCGTTATGCGCCGCACTTACGTTTGCCGCATCAATATATACGGTTTCTGGCACGGTTTTTTACTAGGTTTTTCGAAATCTACGCCGTATCTATAGCTATGCATAGTATTGCTTTTGAAGATTTTAGATTTAAAATTTAGAACTTTGAAGACTTACACCATTTTTACATGCAACATTATTAAAAATTCAAAACTTACCCCATACACGCAGCGGCTTGCGACACAGATTTTCAAAAAATGATTTTTGAACAGTAGAATTAACACTGTACAATTGAGAATTTAAGATTTTAAGTGGTGTGTTTAGGTCTAACTTTAGGAGCCATATGGAAATTCATTTGAGTGTCAGTGGCATGGAAGACCCCCCTTCCCCTACTTTCGACTACAGCAGCACGCACCGGCACACCCCCCCTAAAAAAAATGAAAACCCAGTTTTTTTAACTTAACAATGCTAGTAAAAATATGTTTTAATAGTCGAGAAGAATGGTCATTTTTGCTTTGCTAGCATGCAAAGACCCCCTCCGCTCCGACCTAAGCCCGTTTGCGTACCACTAATACTCAAATAGATTTTTACATGGCCCCTTAATAATAGAATGTTATAGACATATACATGCAGTTAGCGTGAGTTAGGGATAGTCGGAAAACCTGAAGTAGGAAGCAAAGTAAAGCAGGCCCTCAGCAGGGGTCTAGGCAGAGGTATAGGATTTAAGTCATCCAACTTGGCATGCTTTCAAATAATATCATATGGTACCTGCATCTAGACCTACATTTTTTACTATATATATTTATTATTTAATTTTTCCTAAAGTTTTTTTTCACTGTCAGTCACTGAGTTAGGTTTCTTATACCTAATTTCTTATACCTAGTCTTACATATAATTGCATTAATTCAATTATTTAATTGTTTGAATATATACTAGAATATATAACATTTTTAGATGTGATCTGTAAAGTTATTTTTACTATAATAAAGTCTGACCACAGACTTTAGACTTTAAAACTTTCTTGGTTTTAAAACTTTAAGAATTATTAAGAATAAAAAGTTTGAACATATTGATGTGTTGTTTAGGATTGTTAAATGTTTAGCCTTTTAAAACATTTTTCAATATAGTTTCAATGTATGTATAAAAAAATTTAAAATGCATTTCAAAAGTTATATTTTACAGTCCATAGACTTAAACCACACTTTAAACTTTATTTCATTTTAAAACTTTACAGATCACACTAGGATCGAATAAAGAAAGTGGCGGGGCGTCATGCCAAAGCGAAGGACCTAGCGAAGGACATATTTTTTTAGGATCTATAGTTTAGGATTGAACTCTTGAAATTAAACGCTAAACTCAGTTGAAGTAAGCAGACATGCAATACGGTGACTGTATGACAGTCCAGTCTATCCGCCGAGTTGATAGAGTTGAGAGGCTGATCTACAATTAATGTGATATGCTTACTATAGGGAAAAGCCCTAATCTCATAGTAGATCTAATGCCTAGCTAATTATGAAGCCAATTGTAGACTCTAGTGTAGAGTCACTGTAGACTATTATAGACCGTACTAAAGACTGTATCTAGGACTTCATTTTACATACATGAACCGATATATGAATGATCGAATTGACTCTGGCACTGAGAAGTTTGTTGCAATGGGCTGCCATGCACAAAGACTAAGGCACAAGGGCATCGCTCCTTCAAAAGCCTGCATGCACACGCCAACCGGTCGACAGACGAACTAACACACTTCATCAAACGGCTGCTAGAACGGCTGATTGACGTGACTTAATTGTTTTTTCTTGAATTCTGTATGGATGCGTGCATGCAATCAATCATTTGCTTACAGTGATTTTTGACGACGATTCCGGGCGGGTGTCCACCAGCAGCACACACCTGCCCCATGGGCCGGGCCCGATGTGCACAAGTGGAGTCCCGCATGCATACTGTCTACTCGTTTGATTCTTTGGAGTAGGGACGTTTGCACTCAGGTAGACAGAGAGCTAGGGAAAGAGGAACGGAATTCCTTGGGCGGAATGGGTCTGCACTTCCCTCTCTCCTCTCCAACGTCTGATCCCTCACCTTCTTTCTTTCTCTTCGCCCTCATTCCTTCCCCGCTCTCGTCCTGCATGTGCCCCTTTTTCCCCTCCTTTACTTTTGCTGCTGCTTTGAGTCAAGCAGCCTGGCCGGATCCGGCGCTGCGGTCGCAGACAGACGCCCTGCAGCACCCCCTCCCCCGAACTCGAGCGACCTCATGGGCGTCCTTCCTCCCTTCTTCTCCTTTTCGTCTGCAACGTCTTTCTCTACACTCACAGCCGCATCGTGACCTCCCGTACTCTGGCTGTTTGGCAAATCTGCCACTCCGCAGAGGGGACTCACAGGCTGCAGAGGCCTTCCGGGTTTCTGTTTCACCGGCGATTCCAACATCTGTTGTTGAGGCCTTGGATGGGAGGAACTTCGGGCAGATGGGCCCATCGAGGAGTGCCGTCTGCGGACGGTACTCTCTCCCCCATCCCCATCGACTTGCACAAGGGTCTGCTTCCGAATTCTCTTCACATCCCGCACAGACGGGCCCGTCAAGCCGATTTCCTCCAGCTGTTCTCCTGTGAAAGGATGAAAACCGCTGCCCACCGTCTTCTTCTTCCCTCTCTTACTGGCCTTCCCGACCCCCCTCTTCCCCTTCCTCTCTTCCTCTTCCTCCAGCAAGCCCCTCCGAATCGCCTCCTCGTCCAACTTCTGCTGGGCGAGCAGCGCTCTGTACTTAATCGTCCCGAGAAACGCAGCGAGACCCATGAAGAACAAACCGAAAAAGGACCACAGAAAAATAACAACCATGCCCCACCTCAAATTCACCGAGCTAATCACGACACCCGGCAGAAAAGTTCCTGCACACACGTTTACACACACACACACACACGCACACACACGCACACACATACACACACACACGTGTACGGGAGGGGGGAGGCACGACCGAGAACGGAAGACAATACAATTCTGCCATCGAGATGAAAATGGAGTCGCATAACTTCATTCTCCCTCTCCGTCTATCCCACCAAACTCTTCACACGCATTGGCGGAAAGGAACATCACAAGAAACAAAATCCAAATCATTTTGTGAGTACCCCACCAGAGCGTTCTCCCCAATCTGACCACTGCTGGAAAGGAAGGAAGAAGAAGACTAGAGCTGCGCAAAGATGCGCACAAGAAGAAACAATAACGACCCAACCAAAGAAGAGAACAAGAGAGAGAGAGAGAGAGAGAGGGAGACGAGCCTGAAGAGACGGGGAGGATTACTGGGCCAGGTGCTGCAATTAATTAAGAGACAACATTTACTATCAACTAACTGCATGAAGGAAGCAAGCAAGGAAGGAAGGAAGGATTCTAGAAAGTCATCCATCCATCCATCTAGCTGACTGACCAACCGACCAACCAACGAACCTAAAGAGAATCCCAAAAGATTATACAGAAGCATTCCCGTTCCTGTGGCAAAAGGTCGCAACTCAATTTCCACAGTCGTCACGATGATTCCAAACGCTGCCGGCACGACGCCTCCACCAAAACAAAGGACCAACCATACCTGCACACACACACACGTTTACACACACACACACACACAGATAGACAGACAGACAGACAGACAGACAGACAGATAGATAGATAGAAAGATCATCTGACTGAGGGATCGAGGCGCTGACTGTGACAGGAAAGAAAGAAGAAGAGACCAGAAACAGGAAGGGGGGGGACAGTGAAAGAATTGAACCAAGTCACTGACGGACAGACCATGGCGATGGAGAGAGGAAACGATTGCGAGATCGAGGCCACTGCCCCCGCCGCAGTGGCGCAGGCCCCGAACGCGCAAGTGATGTACTGGGCCCTGATGGTCGACGCCGCTCCCTTATACCCCCCCGCGCAGTCCACCAAGATGCCCCCCCCGATAACGCCGATGACGGGGGCAGACACGGCCGTGATGGAGAACGCAATCGTGATCGTCGCTTGCGCTTGCTGCAATTAGCTCATCAATGCATAATAACATGTCATCACCTAACTAAATGTGCTGTCATGCAGTGGGCCCCCCTGACGGTGCTCGTTTTCCTCGTGCAGACAGATTGAGGAAGAGGGAAGGGGTGAGGGGAGTGATGAAATTGGAGGAGAAGAAGAAGATAAGCAGCCCGGTGGATAACGGTGCCGTGAAGCACGAAGGGGATCCTCAGTCTGTCTAGAATGTTGGCTAGCGGGCCGGACAGAGCGTTTCTTGCATGATTCAAAAACAGACAGTCAGGGCTCCTCCCACCTGTCGATTGATTGGTTTTCTTTTCGTTTGTTTGTTTGTTTGTTTTGTGTGGGAAATCCGCTTGGTTCTTTCTATTCAGATGCAGGGAGAAAGCAGGGAAAGAGGCGGAGAGGGGGAAAGAGCAGAGAAGCCGAAAACCCCCCGGGGGTCAATGAAGGAGCGAAAACAGTTCCTTCCATAATTTTGGGAAGGGAACAAAGACTTGACAGTCAGAAAGGTTGTCATTTCTCTTCCCTCTCTCTACATTTTCAATCCCCCTCTCTCCAAGAATACCATAATATTCTCAGAGAAGTGAGCTTTATTGCTTCGAGGAGAGCCTTAGCCTGACGACTGACTGACATTAAATTCTTCAACGAAATACTTTGTGGACCAAAACTGGATTCCCGTCAGCACGAAGAAGAGGGCACAAAGGCCAAACACAAGCGACAGGAAAATCCAGTTGCTGCACATACGCACAAAACACAAACAAAGAAAGAAAGAAAGAAAGAAAGAAAAGGAAAACGTGAATAAAGAAAGAAAGCAAAAAAAAGAAACAAATAGAGAAAGAAGATAACGCGAGAACACCCGAAATATTCTCTTCGCGAATTTGTCCGGATCTTCCTGTTTGTCGGAAATGAAAGTTGGAGGTGGCGCAAGAAAGAAAGAAAGAAGAAAAGCAGGCGAGGCGGTTGGAAGGAACGAGGGAGAACCCATGCAATCTGTCCCTCCCCGCATGCGCCTTTCTGTCTCTTGCCTACCGTCTGTCTGCTGCCTTTCTTTCTGTCTCTTTATTTGTTCGTCTTTTTGTCTCGCAGTCCGCCCGTCGCTTTCGCTGCTTGAGGGAAAAGATCCAGTGCGTGTGTGTATGAGAAAGAAAGAAAAAGAGAGAGAAGGAGGCTGACTGACGTAACGACGCTCTTGAGATTATCATAAAAAACGGCCCAAGCGGAGGTCGGCTGCACTTCATCGGGCCCCCCTTGCCCCCCCTGTCCGGGTGTCGGCATCTCCATTCCTAGTGCAGACAGGACGGAGGACTGTCTTCGTCCTTTGTAGGGAAAGTTTGGGTCGCTCGTTCTCTGCAAGCAAGCCAATGGGCAGGCAGGCAGGCACGCACTCAGACAAACAGACAAAGAGGCAGTCCGTCAATTCGTTCGTCTCAGGGAGACCCTGGCACTCACTGGTCAGACACAGCAGCAACTCGAAAGAAAGAAAGAAAAACAGAATGTTTGTTGGTCAACGAAACACAACAGTTCGACCACCCACCCACCCACCTGATGCTTTCCGTACAGATGAAAGGACCCATCTGCCCCAGGCCCCCCCCCCAGGGAGTATTCTCTGTGGTTGGACATCCCGTCATCTCTCCTTCCCCCCACAGGCGCCTCCGGATCCCGCCACGTTGTCCCCTCACCCCCACCCCCAGCCTCCAGATCGTCAGACAGAGCTTCCTTCTCTCTGTCCCTTCCCTCTCCTTTCTCTTTTCTCTGCCGACCGTTGGACTCCCCTGAGATGACTTGGGGCAAAGGAAGCTGGTCCAAATTTGCACTCAAGTGGCACCCCTGCTGTCCCCCCTCTCCCAACGCTGAGGGTTTCCCAATCACCTGAGGCGTCTCGGAGGAGGTCACTGCTCGTGGGGGTCTTGGGGGGACTCCCGTTGTTGTGTTCCTCTGGGAACTGGGGCTGACTCCGTGAGAGGACACCTCTCTGTCTTGTTTCTCTTTCTCCTTTCGAGAGTTCGCCCTGCCGAAGGGACTGGAAGCTGAGGTCGGCTGAGGTCCTCTTCTGATGGGAGTGAGAACGGAAATCTTTCCTGAGGGCGGGGGGGACTGTCCTCGAGGAAAGTTGAGGGGTAACTCTGCAATCAGTAGAAAAGAGCGAGGGAGGCAGAGGGGTGGGACGAGAGAGGCATCGAGCGGACTCTACACAGACGTACACGCACACACAGAACGAGCGAGCGAGCGAGAGAGAGAGTGAGCGAGAGAGAACAAGAGAGAGAGGAAGAAAGGAAGCAATGAAGAAAAGGAGAAGCGAACCTGAAAACAACGGCAAAACATCAATGAGTGTTCCAATCACGAGCACATGCATATGCGTAGACAGACACAGAAAGACACGGATAAGCAAAAGAAAAGAATCACAATGTACAAGAAACAACCTCATCACTCTCACAAACACCGACCTGCCCGAGGGACCGGTGTTGCTGAAATGTCCCTATGAAGATGTGATTCTCGTTGCCACGCCCCCTCTCCGTTAGGGCTGTCGCCCTCTTCCTGGATGGCTGCCATACCCCCCGCCTCTGTTGAGGCCCTCAGACCGCCGCCTGCCCTCGCAGGGCTGCCAGAAGGGGAGTGGATCCCCGACCGCTGACCTCCGAACACCCCGAGAGCCACCCCCGTGATCCCCCTTCCAAACTCCCCCCCAGGGTCCTCCTTGTCCATGCTAGACGACCTCATCCGATTCCACGCCCCCCCCTGTTGATGGACTCTCAGACCTTCCCTCTCGTCCTCGATCAGCGGATTCAGAGACGCCGTCACGCCCGCGTTCGGACCCGCAAGAACCATGTTGGCTGCAGCAGGGCCCCCCGGGGGCCCAGACACAGACACACACATACGCAAGAACAAAATGAAGTAAGCAAGCAATGGGACAGACAGACGGACACACACACACACACACACACACACAGTCACAGAGAGAGAGAGAAAGAGACAGAGAAGAGAACATTCAGGCGGCACAGCAGAAGCGGATGCACAGCTAGATGGGATCCTCTGCCAATTGCGCCGCTTCTGTTCGATTGCCACCGAGACTGCTTGACTGCATTTTCTTCCTGCACGCGTCCCTCTCTCGCAGTCGGCCTGTCTTCTGCCAATTTCGTTCTCTCTCAATCTACCGCTGAAAATCGCACAATTAAGTCTTCGCTCGGCGTACTCGAAAGTCGGCTGATGGAAGGAAGGAAGGTACCTGTTCGTTCGACCTAGAGGTCAGGTCTTCTTCCCTTTCGGTGTGTATCCAGACACACACACACTCACACACACACACACAGAGAGAGAGAGAGAGAGAGAGAGAGTGGCATGGATGGGTGATCCAAGACTACAATCAATCCAGAATAGAAGGTACATGAATGAAAAATGTCCATCAATCACTCAATCGATCAATCAAGAAAGAAAGAAACAAATCTTGAGGATGAGGACGCACAGGTAGGTTTGAGCAGTCTCTTCCAGACGTTCTCGTGTTCTTCCTCTGGTGTGTCGCTCTCGTCTGCGATGTCCATCAGCCTCTCTGTCTCGTAAGTCCCACCGTCAGAAGGCCGCACGCTGATCTGAGAGGCAGCGCGCAGGTCCGGGCCTTCCAACCCAAACCCGTCCTCCTCTAGACCTGCGCCGTTGCCTCCGTCTGCATGCATGGATGCATACGATGAATACATGCGATAAATGAATGACGACTGCTTTTTGTTTGTGGACGAAATCAGCAAACGACGCTGAGCTAGAAGAGTGTCGCTCACACATTCATCTGCGTCGATTTTTTTATCCTTGCTCCTTATTCCTTAATTTCCTTTGACTCCTTTTTCTTTACACGTTCAGGGGAGAACACGAGGAGGAATTTGATGTGCCTGTGGTTCTTTTTTCGTTTCTTTTCCGTTTTCTTTGATCCTAATATGTATTTACTTTTGCACAGAAAGACGGGGATTGTCAAAAGTTCACGAAATCAACCAAAAACATCGCCGGACGAAAGAAGAGACCGACACACCGACGGACGGACAGGCAGGCAGGGAAGAATTCCGACAAGACGCCGTATGAGAAGGCGGAATATGAAAATCTCATCACTTCCCAACGTGCAGCCAGAAAAGAAATAAATGGAGAAGAGAGACAGAAAGGAAACGTGGAATGGAAACAACCTTCACACACACACACACACACACACACACACAGAGAGAGAGAGAGAGAGAGAGATGCCTTTAGAAAGGAAGGGAGGGGGGAGGGAAGGAAGGGCACATACACCTATCTCTCCACGCAGGTACCTACCTCCATTGGTCTCCAAGCCGTTCTCCAAGCGCGGTCGATGAGGACTGCTGGCGGCTCGCTGCTGTCCATTTGCTTTCCCTCCGTTTCCCTCTCCCTCCTCTTCTCCCCCCTCGTCCTTCCCTTCCTCTTCCTCTTCCTCCTGTCCCGATGCCCCCAAATCCTTCTGGAGAAGACTCAACACTGCCGCAGTCAGACGAGGAGCCTGCATTGGCTGGCTCAACCCTCCAGCGTCTCCCTCAAGCACCCCCTCCCTCTCTGTAGAGGACGTCAGGCCTTCGTGTTCTGCTGCTCCGACTGCGGGAAACATGCTCTTCCTCGCACCCTTGCTCGGTTGACCGTTCACCATGTTCACGTTTCCGTTCAGTTGGGCGCTCTGAGGCGCGGTCGAGAGGCCGTCCCGAGACGTGACGGGAAGGGGGTCCGACTGGTGTTGCTTCATCTGCTGGGAAGGGGGGTATTCGCTTCCGTCTCCGTCTCCCTCGGCGCTCCCGCTCTGTTCCCTTGAAGGGTCCCCCTCGGCAAGGAGGGCAGCGCTCTGGTCCCCGTACCTGCAGGCAGGCAGGCGGGAGGGAGTGGGGCCTCTCGACGAAGCGCGCAGAGAGAGAGAGAGAGAGAGTTCATGAATGATTAAGTCAAAAGAACGCAAACAGACAGACAGACAGACTGACTGACTGACAGACAGAAGGAGGGCGAGCCAAAACACAGGGACCAGGCAGACGGGAAAGCAATGAAATTTGAAAAGACCAGGAGGGAAATGTGTTTTTCCCCTCTCAGTAGACCGAGTTTTTTCTCTTTTCCAGGACGTCTTTCTTTCTTTTTGTCAGTCTCTCAGTCCTCTCCCATCCTCTTCTGTCGTGTCTAGCTGTTGCGTGCGTCGATCGACGACTCACCGTCCCGTCCCGATAGCCCGCTGTATCGTCCCCCTTTTCATCTGCTCCCTCTGGAGGGCCAACATCGCCTTCTGCAGAGCGAGCACAGCATGCATACGACATGGCAAATGAAAGAAAGAAAACGCGTCAATGACATCATTTCTTTGAAATAGCAGCAGCGACAGAGAGGGAAGAGAAAAACTGTGCGTGTATTTCTTCGACGAGTCACTAACCATCGATTTTTTCTTCCGTGCTACATTCGATCGTTTGCTTCTTTTCTCTTCGCTCTCACAGGATTGCCTCACCCCCCTCTCCTGTTCGTGCTTTCCGCTCTTTTCTTTTCCATTTCTCTCCCTCCCTCCCTCCCTCCCTCCCTCCAAACGGACGGAACGAAGGAAGGAAGGAAGGAAGGGAGTGCCCGCCCATCTCACTGTGACGACCCATCAGAAATCGCATCAAAAGAGGAAGCGTCAAGAAGACATATCGACATGTTTGTTCGAGGTACAATTAAAGCAGAGAGAGAAAGCTTTATTGACGGACGCGCGCATAGAGGACAGCAGACGTTATCTATCTTTCTGCGCTTGATGAGCGATAAATGAGGAAAGGAAAAACACACAGAGAGAGAGAGAGAGAGAGAGAGAGAGGATGTCGCCCTACCAACCTTCAGCTCCTCCGGATCCGGGAGGTTGATGTACCTGCACACACACACACACACACACACACACACACACATGTGTGTTCGTTCACACACACAGAGAGAAGGGGGGTGGGCAGGAGACAGAGGGAGAGGAAAAGAGAGGGGGAGAGGACGTAGACGCACAAGAAAAGAAAAAGCTGAGGAGCAAGTAGACACGCGTTCCATCCATCTGCGCGCTGCTGCTTCAAAACTGGAAGGAAAGAAAGAAATGCCTTGCAGTCTTCACAGGGACATCGATCGTTCGTGCAGACAGGTCGATATCTCGATAGATCGAATTCATTCGTGCACCTTTGCGTGTATTCATTGAATGGGTCGCATACTGCGCGGGACCTGCTGTCCTGGAACAAACTAGTCAATGTACAGATGAATGGTTAACCGCGCGCGTGAGTGCGTCTTCGAGATTCGGCAAAGCAATAGAGCCAGCCGTCAGACAGATAGCTAGAACGGAAGAACAAAAACATGTGCGTGCAATCCGAGGTCCCTTTCTGCGTTCTTCTTCCCTGACGACCCGCCAGAAACACACAAACAAACAAAAATTCATTCATTCATTAATACACAGAACCAGAACCACTGCATCTCTCTCTCTCTCTCTCTCTCTCTCTCTCTCTCCCTCCCTCCTTCTACAGACCAACAAACGATCGAGCCAACCTGCCCTCCCAGCTGCCACCGAGATCGGCTGCAAAGAGAGCGTCCCCCGACTAACTGCCGACTGACTGACTGACTTTCTCCAGGAGACGAGGACACCTGTGCATCCATTTATTTTCATCAGAATGAATGCATACACTGACTGACTGACTGACTTTCTCCAGGAGACCAGGAGACCTGTGCAGAGTGTGACAGGGCCCTGAAGGATAAGTTGAAGCCACACGGCGAATTGCCAAGGGAGACCTGAGAGGAAGGAAGGAAGGAAAGAAGGAAGAAAGGGACTGTGCACAGGGCAGCAGGGTTCTTTCTTTCTTTCTTTAGACCCTCCACGTACAAACAAACGACGAACTAACTTCTCATACACACACAATCTGACGGTTGTTGGATAAAGGACAGGACAGCACAGGAAAGAGAAAAAAGAAAGCGCATCATCCAAGCAAATCGACACAAAAGGAAAAAATGATGGCCCACCTGCCGAAATGAATCCTCCAGCAATTGCATACCCAAACTGCACACAAGAAGACACACACACACACACACACACACACACACGCACACATAGGGCGACGTTTCGTCTTTGAATTTTGTCGTTTCTCATCCGCTTTTTGTAGCTTTGCTTTGTCTCACCGCCCGCCATGTCCACATGTCACTCTCTTTGCCACAATTTGCCCCCTGCCTCTGTCCCTTCCTTGCTTCCGACTGCTTCCACCCCCGCCCCCACACACACCTTCCCTCAACAGCTATGCCGAAAAAAAAGGAGAAGCAGCATCGGCAAGAGGAGAGAAGCAGAAAAAAACACTTCATGAAATTAAATCCAGAGCGCTGCGAAGAAGAAGCAAAACTACAAAAGAGAGCACGGGAGCTTTTTCTGATTCTCACACAAAGCAGGCTGGTTGATTCAACGAAACCCCTCCATCCATTCATTCATTCATCCATCCATTCATTCATTCATTCATCCATCCATTCACTCATTCATTCATCCATCCATTCATTCATCCATCCATTCATTCATTCATCCATCCATTCATTCATTGATTGACAAAGAAAGATGACTGACAGTCACGCCGAGCACATTGGCAGCTTGGATCAGGGCCATCCACAAAGTGGCGCTTTCCAGAGGAGCGAATTCGTCCACCCACACAGGGCCGTACACCGCAACCACCGTCTGCATGCATCATTCCATCCATCCATCCATCATGCCCCCATCCATCCATCGTGTACACACACACACACAGACAGACAGACAGACAGACAGACTATATGGTTTCTTTTTCCCTCCTCTTCTTCATCAACACAACAGACAAACAGAAAGAAAGCAACAGAGATAAAAGAACATCACGAAAACTCTGACAAAGTGGGCAGGGGAGAGACAAACAGACAGACAGAAAGTGTGTGTGTGTGTGAGAGAGAGAGAAAGAGAGAGATGCTTGATTGAGACAGAGAAGCAACAGAGGGGAGTGGAGGAAATGAAATGACAGGGCGGAGGGAGATGGCCGGGAGGGAGGGAAGCCCTCGATCCTTGTCAGTCAAGAGACAACCGGAAGAGAGGAGCAGCGGACCTAATTTGCAGCAAGCCAGCCGGAGGCAATGAAGAACAACACAGGAACCCTCCCCCCCTTCAGAAGATGGGAATCCCTCATAGTGATCACGACGATTGCAAAAAGCAGAACACTCAACGAGAGAGAGAGAGACAGAGACAGAGAGGGAGAGGGCCATGCATGCACTGACTTGAGTCATGCCGATCAAAATACGGGACGTGTAGAGGAGCCCTCTCTCCCAAGCGAGTGCTAGGAGCGCGAGGGATCCCTGATTCAACAACAGGCCCCAGAAGAGTACCGTCTGCTGCCACCCGTTCTTTTGGAGGAGACGGGAGACCGGCACGCTCGCAACCACGACCCCGATATAGGGGAGGGCCCCGAGGAGCCCTGCCTCCGAGGCATTCATTCCAAATTGCTGCAGGAAGCCATACAAACACACCCACATGCATACATGCATACACATAGACACAAGCAGGCAGCCACACATGGCCATGCATGCATCCACCCATCCATCTGCTGTGCAAATCCAGCTGGTGAGGGGGGCACGCGGACATTGTTGACACAGACACACACACACACGCGCGCGCGCGCGCGCGCGCGCGCGCGCGCGCCCTCCACCGGGACCCCTCTCCTTCCTCCTTTCCGTCGAACCTCAGCCTCAACCTGGCAGTCGGGAGAGCCGCGATCTTTCCTTCCTTCCTTCCCTTCTTCTCTTCCGAAGAAGAGCACGGCAATGCCTCATACTCCCTTTTCCTGTGCAGACACAAGCGAAAGGAGGAATGACAGTGAGCAAGCAAGCTGACGGACCCCCTGGATCTCAATGAGGGAGGAGGGGACGATGCCCGAGTCAAACTGTACCAGAGTGGAGATCACGACGAAGGACGCGAACACCCACTTCGTGTACCCCACGTCCTCCCTTGGATGGCCCACCTGCGTGCGTGCGTAGCGCAAAGGGGGCACATGCATGCACAGAGCAGGGGCCAGGCAAAGGGGCTCGGAAAAAGGGGGCGCAAGAGGAGACAGGCGGGGGGAAGATTTGTATCCAGAGGGATTACTTGCTTGCTACTCGAGACGCACTCACCTTGACTCTTTGCAGCTCCTTCGTCTGGGAGGCCTGGGGCGGTTGCGGTCCCCCATTGGCGGTGGGTGCGACAGGAGAGAGGTCGGCCTGAGTGGGCTCTGCCTGCGCAGGCGATAGCGGTTCCTCATTCCCCATGTTCGCCTAGCTCCTCCTTGCCTTAGTTCTTGATGCGTTCCTTCGGTTGCGTTTTGGAACGAAAAACTTTTTCACACCCTAGTCTATCGTGCTTTGCTTTATGTTTTGCTCACGTCGCAAACAAAAAGTGAGCGGGAGGGCGCCTCCACGGACGGACTAGCTCTATCGTAGAGCGCCTGCCTGATCTAGGAAGGCAGACTGAAGCTGGAGGAAAGAGAGACGACCGGAGTTCATGATGAGAGTCGATCCAGAGTGCGATCGATCAGAACGGTTTGATGGGAAAGTTCAAAAGCAACTTAAACTCTTGGCACAATCTCAACTGGGCTGTATGTACTGCTCATGCAGGGATCTTCTTGTGTGCAGTCGTGCAGCCTAGCTCAATTGATACGATCTATTACGATCTGCATGATGACGGTCAGACATCGGTCAGACACTCTGAGTATAAACTATAGTAAACTTCAGCGTTGCTCATAAATTCCTGCATATGCATGCGCGTGGCCCTTCAAAGCGGCTTCCAACATGTGCGGCGGAGCTTTCCGGGGCCACCGGCAGGACGCCGGCAGAGTCACCACAAAAATTTACGGAGGTATCCTTTTTGATGACTTCGCAGATCTTGTCAAAAGCAAACGCAGAAACTTCAGGGGAGCTACGTATTAAGAGAAGAAGTTGCAAGTTGCTGTCAGTAGGAAGGAGCTCCTGTGATCTCGCTTGAACCTGTAAAGGCAAAATATCAAAGCTCGGCACAATATCAAGCTTGCGAGAGAGTCCCTTGAAAGCCCTCCGGAGACGGCAAGAATTTGGGTTCTGAATCAATCAAATCAATTCGAGTTCCAACTGCGTCCGTAGAGAGTGAACCAGATTGATTCCCTCTGATCTGGACGATGGGACAGATGGCAGGAGGGGAGGCGGGAGGGTACCGGGATGCGGATGGAGAGAGGGAGCTGGGGCGCCAGTTGCTGGTTGGAGACGGTGAGGGAGAAGGACAGGGAGCGGAATCTGCAGAAGCTCTCTTGAGGGAGTTGATGGAGGTGTTCCCTTCAGAAGAAGTGGCCTCTCTTCGCACATGCATCTATGAAGCTGTGCGGGCAAATGGAGACATTTTGCCCTCCCGTCAGTTTGTTGTCAATTTTGTTCTGGAAAAAGCAGCCAGGGGGGAGTGCTCCTTTCCTGCTCAGGGTGGGGGTGAGGGAAACGAACAGCGAGGGGAGGCAGGTGGTGATCTTTCTCCCCCCCCCGCAGAGGTTTCTGATCAGCCTCCGCTCATCGACCTCACTCTAGATGAAGACGATGAAGAAGGAAGGGAAGACGAGGAGGGGAGAGAAAATGTTCCATCTTCTTCGACTGTGTCCGAAGAGTCGTTGGAGAGAATTGTGAGTGCCTTGGAGCCTCTCTTTCTCATGGAGCCCAGTCCCTTCCCCTTTTCTCCTTCCCCTCCCGATGGTTCTCACCCCCCCAACCCGACCATCACGCCTCTGAATGTTTCAGAGAAACGACTGCAGACGATGAAGATTATGAGAACTCTTTTGAACAACGTGACGGAGAAACCACTCGAAACCAAATTTCATTCCTTCAAACTCACCAATCCAAAAATCTCACAAACCATCGGTGCTTTCCCAGCAGCAAAGGACTTCATGAAAGCCAGTGGCTTTATCGAATCCCCAGAAGACCCCCTCCAGATGTGCCTCCCCCTTTCATCCCCTGAGGCTCCCGCCCCCCCTCCGATTCTATCCGAGTTGTCTCCTTCCCAGGCTGCCCTCATTGACACCCTCGCAGTTGCTCTAGGTCTCCTTGAGGACCTCATCGTTGAGATAGACCCCTCAGCCATCCCCCCTGCCGAACAGGCAGCAAACAAAAAGCCTGGCACTGCCCAGCTGCCCCCAGCAAAACAGCGACAGAACCAGCAACAAACTTCAAAAGCAGCAGCAGCAGCAGCTGGAGGAGCAGCAGCAGGCGTAAGTGGCATCTCCCAGCGGAGATTCCTTGCAGAGATTCACGAATCGAGAACGAGGGCAGCCGGAGGAGCAGGGAGGGGGGCAGGAAGAAGCAGGAGTCCCCTGCCCCCCGCGCAGGGATCAGCAGCTGCGGGTGGGGAGGTGAACCAGCGTCAGCAGGGGGGAGGGCGGCAGGGGCGTGGAGGGGGTGGAGGTGCGTTTGAGTTTCAGCGAAGGACTAAGGGCGACACAGCCCGACAAGACGCGCAGTCGCAACTTTTGGCGGCCCGGCTGATGGCGCAACAGCGGCATGCGGCCGTCTCCGGTGGGGGAGGGGGTGGGGGACTAGTCCCGTCTTTTCCTTCTGCTTCTTCTTCTTCCGGTTCTCGCCCCGGCAGCGCCTCTCGACAGCAGCAGCAGACGTTCAGCTTGCGTGGCATGACAGCCGAGGAGACGAAACGTTTCTTGGGAACACTGGAAGGGGGGGACCGGCAGAGACGGGAGTCGAGGGGGAAAGAAGGAGACGGCCCCGGAAAGTACGCAGAGGACGAGAGACGGAGGTGGAATGCCCCCAAGTCTCTGGCAGAAATCCGAAATCAGGAACTTGACCCCGTCTACATTGGCAAACAGGCCTTGGATTTTACGAACGAATACCGACGGAAACTAGGGTTGAACGCTCTCATTTGGTCAGACGCCCTGTGTCGAATCGCACAGGGCCATTCCCAAAACATGGCTGCTGGGCGTGTGCCTTTCGGGCATGATGGTGCAAATGAGCGGTTTAAGGCTTACCCCTTCCGATCGGTCCAGTCAGCAGAGAACGTTGCGATGAACAAGGGGGTGTTTCAGGTCGCCAAGATGGCGGTCGATGGATGGATCAAATCGCCAGGGCACGAACGAAACCTGCGGGGGAAGTTCTCTGTGTGTGGGATTGGAATATCACAGTCACCTGACGGGTCTTTCTACTTGACTCAGCTCTTCGGGGCACACGGGTTCTGAAATAGACATACTGGAAAAACTCAAAGTGCTCTGTTCCTTTGTACATGTAGACCATTTGACATGGAGTCTGGTGATACTCAAATCTCATGAACTGTCAATTAAATTTGTCAAATAACTAATCAATTTTAAAGTCACTAGTTTTATAGCTTTTTTAGAAGTGAGAAATTCAGCGTGACTTCAAGTTTGATAGCTGCGTAAGAAAGCTGCTGAAAGGCAGTGAAAGCGTAAAACTTATTTTTTTAGAAAACTTCTAGGAAAACTTTTAAAGATTGTTGAGCATACGGAGGGCTAGCGTATAGGGCTACGACTTCTACTTACGTGTATCTACGCAACGGTCTGTTCGTCTGGTCGTTCATCTTTCGACTCCTTCTAGAGAGATTCCAGGTTGGCTACTCAGAACAGATACGATCGGTCAGTCAGACTGCATGTGTGCACGTGTCGTGCATGTACTACCGTATTCGTTTGTATTGGTCCACTTAAATACATGTCACCTCTGTATCTTTTTGTGTCCCTCTTTCTGATGTCTGTTCTGTCTCTCTGTCATTCCGTTTTATGTGAACTCACTTCTGTGGTATTTCTTTTTCCATGTATAATGTATTCATGCATGCATTGCAAACTGCATGAGCACTCTGTATGCGCACCTAGGGTTGGACACTAAAGTTTTAAAGTTTTTTTTTGTTAAAGTTTTTTTTTGCCCTCCAGACTTTATTTTAAAAAAAAATTTTTCAATTAGTTTTTTAATAAATCTTTAATTAAGTCAGTCATAATTAAATCAATTTTAAGTCATATCAACTAGCTTATATACTAAGAAGGTAACAAAAGTTCAGTCCTAGAGCTTAACTAGGACTCTAGGAGCTTAGTCTATTCAGCTAGCTATTCAGGTTTAAATTTATGTTCATGCACATCAGAAATAATCATCGGCGACGGAAAAGTTAGCGGAAAAGTTATAAATTAGTTAGAGTTAGAAGCAGAGCAAGGGGAAAATGACGGTGGACTCAGCGGAACTTTGCTCGCAACTACCCGTAACGATATATAACGATATAAATGAAATCAAATTCTCTCGCAACGTCTTCTAGATCCACTTACCATTTGCGGGGGCGACCTCTATACTGCATGAGACAAAAGTTATAAAACGGCGACAGTGCTTAAGGGCATGGCTAAATCACTTATCACATATAAATAGTTGCATGTTTATTTTAAAGTTTTAAAGTTAAAGTTTAAAGTTTTTCAGGCAAACTATATTATAAAAAAAACTTTAGTGCCCAACCCTAGATGCGCGCGCGGTGCTTACTGCCTGACATCGCCTTGCACTTTCTTTATCGCTCGGCGTGCGCGTATGAAGTCTTTCTGGTTCCCAAGATTGTTCCCAACAACCATTCCCCCCCTTAACTCTGTTCATCCCTGGGCAGAACGCAAAAAGGAAAGAATGGAAAGGACCCCAGCATCAGCGTATGCAAATCAGCGCAATCATTACAAGGTTCCGGAAGCATGAAAATCATTCAACTCAGTCCCATCAAAACCTTTTCTTTCTCTCTTTCGAATTCTTGAACCATCTCAGGCAAGTCAATCTCTTCCTCTGACAACTAGGCAAATATTTTAAAATAGAATGAACACGATGATGAAATTTAAAATTTTACAGCATTTATAATCTAGCATTTAATATTTCATTCTTGCTCGATCGCTACAAATAGATATTGAGAGTAACTAAGAGTGACCTAGAGAGTGACAAGTGATTCAAGTTCGACGTGACAAACGGCTCTTTGTGTATCGCCCAGGGGTCCCGGACCAACCTTCATCGACCCACCGATATGTTGACCGTCAACTTGTGAATGAGTGCCAGTGCACAATGGATAACACCCCGAGTTTGATTCACTGTTTGAATCTTCTGCCTGCATGCATGCATGAGCTGTCTAAAGCTGTCAGCAGGCTGTGCTCGTGCACGATGAAGGTCCAACCGCCAATCTATGATCACCTCCGCATGCACTGAAGTGCAGCCAACACCAGTCAGTCTGCCTGCGAGACTGCGTTTAAACACATGATTGCCTAGCACATTGCTTTATTTCTACCGGATGCGCACCTCCATTGATCCATCGATCCGTGCACTGTTTGTTTGCGTGATGCATCAAATGCCATCATGCAATCAAGGTCATGCATTCAATGCAGTCCTCAGTCAATCAATGCAGTCCTCAGTCAGGCAGGCAGGAGTACGTCAAGAGACGGCGACTCGAATTGTCGGTTGGTCCCTAAGGCTTCCTGTCAGAAGAAAAAAAAGGATTCGTCCACCCCGATTCCGTGGCATCCAATCAGAAAGGAGTGAGAACAGCTCCCACTGGATTCCCCGCCTGCGCAACCCACCGGTCGATCGAGCAACCGTCCAGGTGTCAATCGGGCAGACAACACGCCAGTCAGAAAGAAAAAAAGAAAGAAAGAAAGAAAGAACGAAAGGAAAAAGGTAAAGAAAGGGGATTGATGATTGGGTGGGCATGCACGCACATCACCAAGCTACATGAATCCCTTTGTCCTTCCGATGATGCAGCTAGGGAGGGAGTGACGATTCATTCTGTGGAAGGAAATGAATAGGAGGCGGGAGCTAGGAGAAGGAAGGGCCAGAGGAAGAGAAGAGAAGCCGCGAGGTAAGTGACAGAATTAACGGAAAAAGGGGAATGTTGAGAAAAGATAAAAGAGATCGAGACGTCATGAAAGGATACGAAGGTCTCCTGACAGACTGTATTTCTTGCCACGAAGGCAGCTTGCTTGCTGTCAGGAAAGAATCAGCTCTTCCCTGTCATGCGGGTGACTGAGTCTGGTCGTTTCGTCTTTGATCAATTTCTGTACTCTCTTTCTATGTGCGACCTTGTTCGTCCTTGTTATCCATTCCCCTTTCTCCCTCTTCCCTCTCTCAACTGACGGCCCGACAGAAGGGGAGCGGAGAGGAAGGTAGGAGATGTATGGCAACAGCCACCCACCCATTTTCCCACCCACTCCACTCACTCACCCATTTGCTGAACCAATCTGACAAACGAATTAATTTTGCGTGCCTGTTAGGGGGATGATGGATGGGATGGATGCATTGGCTGAACGTTCTCCATCATAGACCGGCCTATATGATAGACAAAACAGACAGAGGCACACAGACATGCACGCCAACACGATGGGAACATCCAAAAGACCATCCCTCCCTTCCCCCTTCGCATCAACCCCTTTGCCCCTACCCACCAGCTGCGACTAAGTGAGACCACGAATGAACTTAAGGGTTGAATGAATCAAGACCTAAAGACAACACACACACACACACACACACACACATACACACGCACACACGTGTGCACGAACAAACATTCATTCGTCTCACCTCTCTCGATCGAAGAGAAAGATCAGACAGGAGGAAGAGAGAAGAAGAAAGGGGTGCTGACGGAAGCAGTCCGATCGATCGAATTGCCCTCTTCTCTTCTCTTTTTTCCTTCCCCCCAACAGAAAGAGGGGCGCGAAAAGAGATTCAGGGCATCTCTCTCTTTCGGTGCTTGTCCACCTTTTCTAGTATTACATGGCTGCGCACTTTTCTCAAAAAAAGAAAATTGGAACGCGAAACATCCGCTCTTTCTTGGAACGCGAAATGCGCAAAGGAAGGAAAGAAGAAAGGAAGGAAGGAACAGGTGCCGTACTCTCACACAGATTTGTGAATACAATCAAAGATCTGTCTGTCTGTCTGTCTGTCTGTCCATTCTTCTATGCCAGCCTGCGACTCTGAAACACTTACACACAGAAACACATACATGCAGAGATAGCAGAAGACAAAGAGGGTTGCCAGGCTATCGATCAGCCATCATACTGCTTCTTTTCTTCCTTCCGTCGCCCTCCCTTGCCCTGCCATCCTCATGGACTCATGGACAGACAGGAAGGGATGACTGTCGAGAGAACCAAACAAGGAATGGAGGTTCTTCATCTTTTGATTTCTCTGGTCTTTTGCTTTCCTGTTCTGCTCTCTTGCTTGTGTCCTCGATCATGGACAACGAAGAAGGATGAAGAAGGACAACAGGAAGGAAGATGGTTTTGCCTGTAGTGTAAGGAAAGGATCGAGGGGGGGAATCCAATAAGAGAGAGAGAAAAGGGAAAAACAAATCGAGTCAAGGACAGCAAAGACCAGACATCGTTTGACGATTTGAATTCGATGTGATCGTACCCGTACCCGTCAGGGAAGCCAGACAAAACGGAGGAGAGACATGTTGCTCCGCCCACAAAGTTCGCTCAATTCAGCTCTCCTCCCCCCTTGCCCAAGGAAGACACAGGAAAGAAGATAAGCAATAACTTTCTGGGTTGAATTTGCGCCCTGGCCCCCTCTTTCCTGGCTACCTTAATTCTCATCCCTTAATTCCCGGTCATTTCCCAACAAGCACACAAACATGCAATGATCCCTCCCTGAGACAGAGGGACAAAGGCTGGAGGAAGGTGGGAGAAGGAGTAAGAGAGAGGACGGGAAAGAGAGAGAAGAGACGGTCACAGAAGAGAGAGAAGTGCATGCAGAGCTATACGGAAGAGGGAGTGCATGGGAGAAAGTGAAAGGAGGTAAAAAAAAAACCATTCTGGTATCTATCTGCATGCCCACTCTCTGCCAAAAATTGCGGCTTTTTGTGTTGCTATGCTGCGTGCAAGTGCATTTTTCCTCTCTTTTTCTTTTTGCGCTGCCCAAGAATGGGTGCATGTGCGTAATTGATAACACAGGCTCTTCATGACTGTCCCCCTCATCCCTGATATTGTCCCTCCACACGTTCTTCTCAAATCCGCCCCTTCTATCACCGAACCCTCCTCTTCTGTCTCCCCCCCTGCCTGCCTGGAGGACGCGGTCAAAGTTCCTCTCTAGCAGCAGCACGAGACGAGACGAGGGAGGACGGAGCATTCCGTCTCTAGAAGAAAAACCTTGTGGGAGCACTGGGAGGGGTCTAAAAGATCTGCTGAATTGTGTCCTGTCGTCTTCCTTTCATTGACAATTGTGATGTGCAAGTTCCGCCTTTTTCTTTGCTGCTTCAATCTTTCGCTTTTTTTGTTCTCCGTCTTCCTCTACTCCCTCCCTTCCTTCCAGCGAATTCTTCAAAAGAGCATCAATCAAAGAAACATGACAAGACAAAAAGAAAAGAAAGACAGACGGACGGACGGACGCACAGACGGATGCAAAAGCACTCAATCGAGAGAGATCCGAAAACATTGAATCAATGCATCCATCCGACCGGAAGGAATGAAGAGCCTGTGTATCCACCTGTTTGCTGAAGAGCGGAAACTCCCCATGCTTCCTGCTGCCAGAGCTGCTGCCTGTTCCCCTTCCCTCTTTCCCTCCCATGACCGGATCTCCATCGATCTGATTCAAGCTCGTTCAATGCAAGTTTGAAGAGGAGGAAGAGGAATTTGTTGACAGACTCTGAGGCTGCGCGGGGTTCTCGTCCTTTTTCTTCTCCTTCTTTGTTTTTTTGTTCGCCCCCTCGCTGCAAACGACACAGAGAGAGTCGCACCAGAATGAGACAGAGCAGTCGCGTTCTACATCCCTAACCCCTTGCATCTCTTGACTGACCTCTTCTCGCCTGACTCGTCTGATCTTTACCTTGCTGACTCAACTAAACTAAACTTAACTAAACCTGAAACACTGAACTAAACTAAACTAAACCTTAAACACTAAACTAAACTAAACTAAACTTTAAACACTAACCTAAACCTTAAACACTAAACTAAACTAAACTGCTTCTTAAACACTAAACTAAACTGAAGCTTAAACACTAAACTAAACTAAAGCTGAAACTAAACTTACACTAACTCGACTTACTTGCCCTAACTAAACCTAACTGAGCTCGACATAAGTAAGCCTACCTGAAGTGTCTTGACTAAGAGCTGACTACTAAATGGCCTGACTCCTTCTTGTCCTCATTCTCTCTAATCGGCTTTCTCAATGTCTAGCTACCCCCTCACCCCCTGCTTCATGTTCCTCCGTGTGGCTTGCAGCCCCTAACTGGAAAAAGGGTTGCGTTCAAGCAGCGTCACCACTACTTGGCTCGCCCCTTCGACTACACGGGGGCTCGCGCTTTCGGACTTATTCGAAGGCCTTACTAACTCGATCACCGCGGCGCACGTGGGAACGAGCGTCCAGAACCCCAGCCCTAACTCCGAAAGCAAACTCAATCATGCATACGAGAGGTCGGGACAAGCGAGGGACTTAATCAGGAAGCCGCCAAAATCAGTCACGCGACCCTCTCTCAAAGCAAATGGAAAACAAAGGGGGAAAACGAAAAGAACACTAGCAGACAAAACACGTACTGACTCTGCCGCATTCTGACCTTTCCTCTATGTCTGCAGTCCGATCGTTCGTGTTTCGCTTTCCGTGTAGGTAAAAACCGCCGCTGGAGAAAGAAGGAACGAAGGGGGTGTCCTCATTGCTTGCAAGAGCAATGCAGCGTCTCAGGCAGGTCTTGGCAGCCTCAACCACCTGAGGCTTGACATCGTGCAGTCTCAGAGAGAACGGGCACAATGAGAGGAAGGGAATGGGACACCTGAGCAGCGACCTCCTCAGTGCCGGTTGCGAGGCTGGAAAGGAAGTTCAAAGCACCCAGCGTGGTCTGCCAGTTCTTCGAAGAGCGGCAGGCAGTGAGGATGTTCGGAATCACAAGGTGGGGGAACCTCAGTGCGTTGGCGTTCAGACTCTCCGTGACCGTCTTCAGCAGAGCCTCTGCGGCACGCTGGACGGGTCTCACCTTGTCCGACAGGAGGTCAAGCAAGAGGGGCAGGTTGTCAACGCAGAAGGCAATTAGGGGGGGGGGTAGAGCTGCAGGCAGCAAAAGGAAACAAGCTGTCAACATACAAACTCGCAACTAGAACAGAAAGAAATGTTGTCTGTTTCTTGCATGAATGAAATTTATTCATTTATTCCAAATAATTAAAAATACATTCATTTTATTTCGGTAAGGAGGACATGTTGTCTGTTTCCGTGTCGTTTCTCTGAGAAGAAATTTAAAGATCATTCACAAGCACCAAAACACAAATCGCAAAGACAAGAACATGCTAATGACTGGACACACATGTTGTCCGAATGCGAGAGAGAAAACGACTGATTGCACCAGCAGTCGAAAAGGGAGCTAGTATAGAAGAAAAGGCAACGGGTTGTCAAAACGGGAAGAAAGAAAAACAGAGACTCACCAATCATCCGACGTGCACTGTGACAGCGCGTTGAGTACCGACAGAGATATTTCCTTGCAACCGTCGCTGCCTGCCAGAAGCTTCTCAAGAGTGCAGGTAGCCAGGGACGCCTTTTCGAGCTCTCGAAAAATCTCGGCAAAGAACAGAAAGGGCTCGCGAGGCTCCTTGATGAGCTGGCACATGTTCTTAATGATGACTGCCACTTTTTCCCGAATCGTGGTCGTGCCCTCACGGAGCGCTCTCTGCACGCAGTAGAGCAACCAAAGAAGAACAGAGCGGGGAGGGACAAGTCGAGCAGCCATGTAGTGACCTTGCGCAAACAATTCAACAGAAAAATCACTATGAAACCATTTTTACCCTCCCTCAAATGATTCCAGAAGCAAACTGAGGAGAGGAGAGGAAAAGAGCCGTCGACTACTTGTTTGACAAATCATGCAGTTGGCCAATGCCGTCTGTTTCCACCAACAGACTATATGTTCTTCTTTTGACAGACTACATGGTCTTCTTCTTTTCTTTTTTTCTTGCTTTTCTTCTTTTCTTTTTCAGAAAGGAAATAAAGTAAAATAAAAACAGACATCCAAGCGTTCAAAAATGAGACTCTCCAGACACCCCGGAAGCAGTGCAGCCTATCAAGTGAAGCACCACCGACGAAAGAAGGAAATTAACAAAACAAACCCACAATTAAATCGAGAAAGCCGGCCTAACTGAGACCCCCCTGACCAAACCGAATTTTCCCCAACAAACAGCGGACGACGGAATCGAACCACCTACACCAGGGTCCTCCACGCACCGGGCCGATCAAAACAAAGAAGTGAATTGTGGGGGGGGCGCAGGCTTGCTGACTGACCTTGAGAAGGGGGAGAGTGACTGAAAGAGCAGGCTCTCTGAACTCGGCAGAGAAAGTGGCAGAATGCAGCATCTCGATTCCGTGCTCGACGGTCTCCTGGGGGTTCACGATACAGGAGACGAGAAGAGGAGCGAACGGGGCGATCTCCTCATTTCCCACGACAGAGAAGCAAACCTTCAAGCAGGTCT
>JAHBMJ010000355.1:52622-100122 GCA_018398765.1 Chromera velia | reverse complement strand
GCTATGGACCGGAAACAAAAACTTGGGGTCGGAGAGCGCGTATATGCGCGTATGGCAAACGTGGTGAATCTTTGATTAAAAAACTGATCGATGCACGTACGCAGTCGGATATCCCGGAAATAGTGCTGAGAAGACACTTAACCTAGTACTTCATAAAACTTGAATGTTTCTGAATCTAAAGTTAATTTCGCTTAAAGTTTTCGGGTTATTCACATGAAGTGCGTCAGATATACGTATTGTGTGCGCAGATTAGCGGAGATGACGCTGAAATCGCAGCTGGATAACGTAACAGACATCCTAACTTGACTCCTAAGTCTTTTAATCTTTTTTTTTTTATCATCATGTAAGCCTTTTGTTTCCTAAGTTGCTCTTCCAGAGAGTCTTCCTGTGATGGCCTGGCAGGATGCATTCGGTGCACTCTGATCATTTAATCCGACACAAAACATTCAGAGCGTCCGTATGCCTTTCCCCCCTTAGTCTTCTCACAAACCTGAACAGTGCGCTTTCAGCGCGCCCTCGATCTATGCGCCACGGGCCCATAGCCCTCAAGGCCAGGGCGTGTCCAAACTTGTGCATGCATGCCTTCGTACACACGTGTGTCTCTGGTCCTAGGCGACGCACAGTGGTAAAAAAAAAAAGAATAGACATGTCAAGATTTATTTTTTTCTTTTTTTTTTTTAGTCTGGTGGTCAAAAGTCCAAACAAACTTACCAAAGGTAGGTTTTGTAATTATAGATATGTTTTTATTATATGTTTGACACTTGAAATAAAAAAAAAAATAATAAAAATTAGGCTTCTTGGGATTTTCTTTTTCTTTTTTTTTTATCACTGTGCGTCGCCTAGCTCTGGTCCTGTGTTGGGCCAGAACATGCGTCTTAATTGCTTCAATCTGCAATAAAGGGCGTAGCATGCATGCCTGCATACGCGGCCCCGGCATGCCCATGCATGCAGGCTAAGCGCGCACATAGGAAAAAAAAAAGTTAGAGAGGCCTTTTTTTTTTTATTTTTTTTTATTTTTTTTTTTTCAAGTGCCTCCAAAAGGAAAAAAATCTCTTTCGACACTCAAACTAGCACTCAAACTTACTTTTCTACATAGGATATAGACATGACTTTTAACCTTTAAAAAAAAAAAAAGTTGGGGAGGCCTAGTTTTTTTTTCTTTTTTTTTTATGTGCGGCGCCTAGCATGTAGGTTCCTTCCCGCGGCCCCCCTCATGTAGCTATACAGGGCTGTATGGTAGCATGCATGGTATAGCGCCCTGGCCACGGCCCAAAAAGCATGTGCAAGCAGTCCCTATCACCTCGGGGGTACTCAGGGGGCAGCTCAGCTTTACTGAGATCATGACAGTGACTATGCATGCGTATTATTTGATCCCAGACTTTTTTATTCAGGGAGTCTTAGGCTGTATCATATTGTTGTACACTTACATGCACTATGGCAGACTTAGTGACCAGATTTGATTTGATAGGATTTGATTTGATTTAATTTGATTTGATTTGATTTGAGCTTCAAGCTCAAATCTGACCACATTTGAAGTAGATTTGAGGTTGAAGTCTAGAGGTCACTCTTGATAGCACTGAAGACGATATGACACAGTCGATACCACTAGCCAGGCCTAGAAAGCCCTAGAGACAAGAAAATCACTAAAAACTAGACTAAAAGCTCAATTAAGACTCTCAAAATTAATGAGCTATTGTCAAAGCTAAGAGCTTAATTACATAAGTTTTTATCTTAGAGTTATTCTAGAGAGTCATCTTAATTTAAGACTTGAGTTATCCTAGAGATTTGAGGTTAAAGGGTCAGATTTGAAGTAAATTTGATAGGATTTGATAAGCCCTATCATGCTAAAGTTTCTCAGGCCTAAGATTTGATTTGAGGTTAAGCTCTACTTCAAATCAAATCAAATTAAATCAAATCAAATCTGGTCACTAGGTAGGCTCGGTTTTTATAACTAACCAGATGAAGCTGTTTAATTAAGCTGCTGTTGAAATTAGCTAAAGTAGTAGTTTCCCTGTATATAAATAGGGCCCTCTGCCTTCTGCTTCCCTGTTAGCTACCCTCTGCCATTGGGATACGATGGCTACCGGGCTTAGTAAATATCATTATTATCATCGTCTATGGGTCGGGTGGGGAGGATGACTAGTCAGAATAGTGGGAATAGTCCACTATTCCAACTATTCCACTAGGGAATGATTTAAAAAAAAAATAGTACCAAAATTTTTAAAAACATGTTAAAAATATCTAGTATCATTTAAAAACCATTTAAAACGTTTTTGAAAAGAATTTCAGTTTTTTTTATCTTTGAAGTCTGCTTCTTTCTCGCCTGTCTCAAATCGGTTCTCCAAAGAGATGGCACGTTCTTACCGTCCCTCCTCCGTGAACGATCATACACATAGTAGTATTACGTTCCTCTGATTAAATTTTACTGGGGGGGGGCCGCAAAGTTAGCACAGAAGGAGGTTTTGACCATGAGCATGGTAAAGCAACAGAAGGTCATCAGGGAGATGAAGGAGGAGAACCTCATCTCTTTTTTGTTGGTCTCTCCTTTCATAGAGCCCAAATATTTTATCAAGGACTGCCTCGGTCATATGAGTATTATTCTGGAGAAGCAACCTCAGGCTGTTTCTCAGGCTCAAGAGGGAGGGGAGGAGGAAAGTGAGGAGGAAGAGGCGGCCCAGGAAGAAGAGGAGGGGGAGGTTTCATTCAGTGTGTGACATTCACTCTGATCTTTTCCTTCCTGTTTATTTGAGTCTGAGTCGACTGTCTGACTCGATTCTTTTAGCTGAAGAATAGTGGAATAGTGGAATGGTGAGTGAGCAGAATAGTGGAATAGTGGATTTTTTCACCTATTCTCTCAACGTTGATGTCATGGTAGAATAGTGGAATAGTTGAATGGTGGAATAGTTAAATATTCTAACTATTCTATATGATGGAATAGCCTATTCCAACTATTCCTAGTCAGGGCTAGTACTATTGGACTATTCCACTATTCTATCTTCATTTCGACCTATAGACGATCATCATCATCATACGTCTATTACTCTATGTCTAATATTTACTAGACTACTAATATTAGTACTAGTAGTGTTTAGCTAACTGCTAGCTATTAGTTTGCGCTTTAAGTAACTTTAAATTTTAACTAATGCAGGCAATGCAGGTATGTTTACAGCAGGCTCAGCTGGCTAAGCTGCAGCGGTTTGCTCTTTTTGTTTACAACTGCATGCATGGGTTGCCATTTATCTCTGGTTTCAGAGACCCTAGGCTTAACCACAATTAAGTATTAAGTATTTAAGTATGTAATGCATAGTTTATTACAAGAAGCTGGTAACTTTAAATTATCGCAATACGACATGATACTATAATGATTATGATAAGTAATTAAGTTGACGACCAGCCCCTAGATTACCCTAGATTCCCCTAGACTAGCCCGAGGAACGACTGGACTCACTGGAGTAATAAATTACAAACAATCTCAGGCTTAACTAATATTTTTTTTGTTCTATAATGAATATTCGAAAATAATACATCAGTAAATACGCTGCGGCCCATTTATTGTGTTTCATTTTAAATTATATGTCACATTCACGTTTTGTCCGTTTCGTCACTTTATGACACTTAAGTTTTTGGGAATTGTACCGAATTTAAAATATTCATGCACTATCAACAGGGCGTTTTGGCCTTTCAGCTGGTCGTTGTGAAGAAACAAGTCTCCGTTTTCTCGATGGAAGAGCTTTGCGTGCTCCACAAGGTTGTGTTCCCTCAGAGTTGCGTTCAAAGAGTGTCCTGAAGGGAGGGAAGGAAGGTAGGGAAAGGAGGAATTTCAGAAAGAAAGAAAGAAAGAAAGAAAGAAAAGAAAAGAAAAGAAAAGAAAATAAAAGAAAGAAACAAAGAAAGAAAGAGAGAAAGAAGGAAAGAAAGAAAAAACGGAAGGATCAAAGAAAGCGGAAAGGAAAAACAAAAATTAGAATACAAACGAATATTCTCACGCACATCCATTTCCTTCCGTGCTATCCGCAAGCTCTCAAGGAACATTTTGTTCTCCGTTCTTCCCCTGACCTGAATGACGAATTAAGGGACCGACTGACTTCTGTCTGTCTATCTATCTATCTGTCTGTCTGTCTGACTGTTCATCTGCCTCGCTGTCTGTCTGTCTGTCTGTCTGACTGTTCATCTGCCTCGCTGTCTGTCTGTCTGTCTGTCTGACTGTTCATCTGCCTGGCTGGCTGGCTGGCTGGCTGAGTGACTGCCCGGCTGGCTCACTCGTTGATTGATTGACTGGCTGGCTGACTGACTCACCCATGGCCATGTCTTCAGTGTATTTCCTCCACGCTTTGCAGGCCTCGCAGTCGTCCAACAGCCTTGCCATCCGAAAGCTCAGCATGTACATTCCTCCACTCATGTAGATCCAGCACTCCTCGCACAGCCGACCCTTGGGACTATCTTCGCAGTGTACCCCTGCATGCATACATACATACACACATACGTACATACACACACACACACACACGTGTCCGACTCTCTTCGCTGTGCACCCTCGCATGCATACATACATACGTACATACGCACACACGTGTCCGACTCTCTTCGCAGTGCTTGTCCTTCTCTGGTTGTGCTTTTGTTCGCTCACGCATGAAGCAGAACGGTGGGAGATTCCGGTAGTGAGTGAGTGAGTAGATGTAAGTACAGATACGTATGTGTCCACGTACACACACCATTCTGTCTACATTGGACGCGAAATTGCAAAAAAATGAGCAAAAGACCTCCCGGCAGGGGATTCATGCAGGAACATTCAAATCTTTCTCGTTTTCTTTCTTTAATTCATACATACGGTCCATGAACACACACACACACACACACACACACACACAGAGAGAGAGAGAGAGAGAGAGAGAGAGAGAGAGATTGAGGGGGAGCTTCCCCCCCGCCCCTCCTCTGTGTGTGTGTGTGTGTGTGTGTGTGTGTGTGTGTGCGTGCATCTACACATATACGCACCAGCTCGACCAGCCGACCGACCGACCGACGCACCCGCAAAGTCCGTGCACGTCTTCGGAGGGCACCAGGGCCACTTCCACCCCCAGCAGGTCTCCCAATCGTTCTTCCGACCCCAGTAGACCAAGTCGTGCTTGGGGAGACTGGCAACGTCTTTGGCAAATTCAGGAACGAAAAGAAGGACGTCGGTATCCATTTTGGCGATCAGATCAGGCGGGGGGCTCAGGTCGTTTTGTCGTGTTGCTGCGTGGAACCAGTCGAAAGTTTTGCCCTCGTCCATATTCTCTTGGATGTTCAAAACCAAAATGTCACCGTACTTTTGATGCTCATCCCAAAGCTCAGTCGAGTTTTCCCCTATGACAAATCTGACTGTGATGTTAACTCTATGAATTCTCAGGGCCTCTTCGACCCCTCCCTCGAGTGCCAAACGCTGAACAACCCGGTCGTACCTGTCCTTGTTCCTGCAGAAAATCCCCAACAAAACCTGCGTGACAGTGTGGGGTGTCCCAGCCAAGCCGTCCGAGTAGTTCGGCACAAGTCCCCCTCCTCTTTCTGGATCGAAAGGATCTGAGGTTTCTGTTCCTGTTCCCCCTCTTCCTTTGTCCCTTCCTGTCAGTGATCGGGAGTCCCTCCCCTCCATCCAACCAAGGTCAAGAGCCGTCTCCCCCCCTCGGGGACCTCTCGGAGGACAGCTCGGCATCTTCAGAAAGAAGAACAGAAACAGAAGCTGCAGGATCAACCAGGTGACCAACAGACCAACAAACAGATACGGGAAGAAACGAGGAAGTGAGAGACGGGGCAACAACAGAAAGGGAGAATGGAGGGGGCAGCAGCGGACCCGTCTTCCCATCAAGTTTTGTTTTCCTTTCTTCTCCCCTCCCTTCCCCCACTCTCTCTGGTCGCCTCCCAAGGTCCTCTCTTCACTTCCTCTCTCCTGCCCACCACTTCCTTGGTTTATTCCGTTCTTCTCCTCTGATGGCTCTTGGACGTGCTGTGTCCTGTTCTTGATCTTCGTTTAATTCTTGAGGCTGAGTTGTGGCGGTGTGGCGGTTTCACTCAACCCCCACCTTTGGTCCAACACGCGGGCTCGCGATGGCTCGCGTGGTCTCGCGCTTCCATACACAGCACAGACAGACGTTCAGTCTGACTGTCAGATACTGCGTACGCGTAGACGGCAAAACGTGCGAGCGCGCGCCGCGGACAAAATCCCAAAAAATTTTGGCATACTGGCAGCATGCATGATGCAGCATGCATCGATCGATCGAGTCCTCCGAAGATGCATGCAGATCCATGCAGTTTTGAGCCATGATGAGCCACACCGCGAGTCCTTCTCGATGTTCCGAACTTACGCCATGCAAAGGATGCGCGGGAGCTTGGCAGTGTCAGTGTGGGTGGAGAAGGATAAGCCAGGGGCTCATTAAATGAATTTGAGAATGGATCTGGAGCTGTAGTCCGGTTTCGCTTTCCCTCCTCGGCCTGCATCGGAAACAGCTGGTGACAGCTAGGCCGGATCAAAAGCTCTGCAGGTCTAAATATCTTCTTTGATTTCTTGGAGGAAGCGGGGAAGGAAGACACGAGAGGAGGAGGGGGAATTCTGAGATGAGTCAACGTATACTGAGAAGGTGACGCTTCCCTTCGCTTCTCGGTCGAGCTTTCTTCCTGGAAGCCGATTTAAAGAGGAGGGAGAGACGGAGACGGCCAATTAAGAAGGAAGGAAGGAAGGAATCATGATGGTCTTCTCGAAGAGGTCCATCTCTCCCCTCTCCGTGGGGAGGGGAGGGGGACACTGTGTGTTGCCTCTCCTCTTCTTTTTGTTCTCTCTGTGCTGCACCCTCGTCGAGAGGACGGAGGCCAACGAACTGAACCACGAGGAGAGGGAAGGACAGGCGGAGAACAGCGCCAGAGGGATACAGATGCTCTCCAACATTGCAGGTGAGTGCCTTGACGTCAAGAGTGTTGTCTGGAGATACGTATGCACATTCTTTCTTGTACTGGCTGGCGCTTATATTCATTGCGCAGGGTTGATGTGGGTGTCCCCCCCCCCCTCTTTCCTTTCACTGTTCACAAATGATTGATTGAGTGTGTCAGGAAAACGAAATAGATCAATCGGGGGGAGGACCGGCACAAAGTGACGGGCGGTGTCCCATGCTCTCGGTGGAAAGGTGGAAGGAACAAAAAAAGAAAAGAAAGAATGTCACACTCCCACCCGGTGCCCCTGACACGGAGACCCTCGCCTGCACCTGTCTGTCTCTCTTTCTTTTTCTCACTCCTTCCCTCCGCCGCCCTCCCCCCCCCCCAACGCTTGTTTGTCTCTTTCCTCCTCTGCCGCCTGTCTGCCTTCCTGTTGATGAAAGAAGAGAAGAGTCGATGAGTGAGCACTCTGTCTTAACGAGAGACGCTTCTTTCTTTGTATGTCAGCGTTGACCAAAACTTAGAGCTCGAGTCGTGAAGAAATGAACATGCAGACAAAAACAGACAAACGACATGCAGAAAAACACCAAGCAGAAACACTCACTCACTGCCTAAGTTCATTCTGACAACATTCTTTCCTTTCAGGAGTCTTCGTGGATGAGGACAGCTTCGACAGTCTCAGGCAGGAGATGGTCGCGCTTTCTGAAGCCCAGGTGTTGAAAGAAGTCCCAAAGGACATCAGAGACCTCTACACGTACGCTTCTTCTGACCACGCCCACCCAAGCACTCCTGTGGAAGTGCTCTCAGTCCTGAAAAGACACCAGATCGGAATGATCGCAAGTGCAGGTCTGCCTGCCTGTCGGTTTTCTTCGTTTTGGGGGGGGGGCAGGGGTGGATTGGATGAAAGAAAATCCAACAAAAAAGAGAAACGACGCAAAACCGTTTCAGATCAGACTGGCAAGAAAAAATGTTTGTGATACAAGCAGAGAGGAATTCGGGGAGCGAAAAAACTGACAGACAAATCACACAGATTTCAGAACATGTCTACGAAAAAGTTGTATTAATAAGAACTCCTCCATCCTTCCTTCCTTCCGAGTACATCTCACATAGATGGGTTTGGAGAGTTCCGTTCCCTTGCACACCTCTTGTTGACGTCTGTCTCACTTTCTCTTTCTCTTTTTCCTAGCACCTGTGTGTGTGTGCGCGCGCGCTTGCGTGAGCGTGTATGCATTTCAATCGGTGCGTTTTCCTTCCTTCCCTCTTTCTTTGCTTTCTTTTTCTCCTCTCCTCCCTTTCTTTCCCTTCCCTTCCCTGCCGTGCAGACTCCCTGACGTTCCAGTGCCACGAAGACCTCCAGGGCACCCGACGGAGGTTTGACAAGTCCAAAAAAGAACAAAACCAAATCCAGGCACACCTGGAGACCCTGATCTCCGACTTCGTTCAATGGAACTCCCGTGCCACCGCCAGCAGCAACTTGCTTGAGAAGATGAAGGCAGAGTCGGTCATTCAGAAAGAAAGGTGTGAGGCCTCTCTGGACGAATTAGACAAAGTGGAGGGGATCATGCAGAAGGACTTTGAGGTTGTGGTGAAAGCCCTCAAGTCCTCTACTTGTTTCCTCAACAGACACCCGGGGAGGGGCAACCACGTGAGAAAGCTGTTGAACTCTAGGTCCATTTTGTCCCTCACGGCAGACCCCGAGGAGATGGAGGAGGAGGCAGAGGCACACCCCCTCGTGCTCCCTCCCGACTTCGCAAAACAGGGCGTACTCCAGGCTAGGGCCCACACCCGAAGTTCGGAATTGGAGGGGGTGATTGCCTCGTTACATGAGGCAGAGAAGTCAGTCAGCCGACGCCTCAAAGGTCCTCTCGTCCTCTCCCATCCCCCCCATTCCCCTGACCAAACCAGCAGCAGCGAAACGAACAATCACCCTTCCTTGAACGTCACCTCGAGTCTGGTGACGCACGCACACTTCCCAGGCCCCTCTTCTGTCTCCTCCACGCCCACCATCACGTTCCTCGAGTGCGGTCGTCTGGAATCCCCGGGATCAGTCGCCTTCTCTGTATTGGACGGCCCCGGAGACGGAGACGGGGGGGGGGAATCTGAAGAGGAGGAGGAGGAAGAAGAGAGCGAGGGGGGAATTGTGGGCCTCCGCAAGCCGAAAGTGGTGTCTGACTCCTCCAGGCTGGGGGATGAGGACGCAGCTTCGATTTCTGCTGTCGGGGGGGGATCAGAGATTGGAGGGGTAGATTCGGGTGGGGGGGTGAAGTTCTCTCCTCGATCCTGCAAGACCTCAAAGTCTGGCCGAGTGGCTTCTTGTCCTCAGATCTACGAGGCGTTGATTTCTTTGGCGTCGGAGGTCAAGAGGGACATCCTTCTCCACCGTCTGGAGAGACACAGAATGGAAAACAGATGCGATGCAGACGCAGAAAGGAGAGGGGAACAAGAGAAACTGTGGAAAGAAACGTTGGCACACGCACGGAAAGAGGCCAAGTCTGCCGAGCTAGAGCGAAAGCTGCAGTCCTGGAGGGCACGGTGGGTGGCGTCTAGGGTGAGTTTGAGGCAAAAAAAGCTAGACGGTTTGCGTGAAAAGTGTGAGGGGGGGATGAAGAAGCGGTTGCGTGAGATGATTGCCCTCCAGCGTTTGCGAAACAGACTGCTCCTGAAAGCCGCAGAAGTTCACCCGAAAGAAGAGGGGGGAGGGGGGGAGGGGGATCACCCGGAGCGTCTCTTCTCGAACACCATGGACTGTTCTGTCTCGAAGTGGGAATTCACACCCTGCTCAAAGGTCAGTCAGACAGTCAGCCACACACATAGACATACACACATAGACATACATACATACATACATACATTCAGCCCGGCAAGCAAACAAAACACCTGACGGACGTGCGCTCAGGCAGGCAGGCAGGCAGGTAGGAGGGGGACGAATAAATTTGGAAGAGAAAAGGCGACAGCAGGAAAAAAACAGAAAAAGGGAGCAAGGAGTAATGGAAAAGGAAGAGGGGGTGGGAACGAAAGGCGTGGAAGCAGAGAGGAATGGGAAGGGCAGAGAGAGGAGAAGAGAGAATAAAAACACGAAACAAGACGTGAAACTCCCACCAAGCTTTGATCTTTTTCATCTGTTTAGTCCTTCGATGCATGAGCCTTTGTATTTCTCATAGACTTCTCATTTCAGTTCGCTGTTCGTCTTTTTTGTTTCCCTGATTTAATCTCTCTTCTTTTTTCTCTCCTCTTTTCTTTTTTTCTCTGCATGTAGACCGGCGGGAAAGAGAATTGTGCACGCATTCAGTTTCATTGTGTATGTGTTTATCTAAATTCTTCTCTCTCTGCATGTAAGCAGACCTGCGGGCCAGAGAAGGGGAAGATCATTGCGACCCGCCGCATCCTTGGAGAGCCTTCCGGGATCGCTGCGGTCTCGTGTCCTGTCCTGAGTGCGGCACTGGAGTGCAACCGGAAGAGGAAGTCGTGTCCTCAAGAATGCCGTGTGTCTCAGTGGGCAGAGTGGTCCGTGTGTGACTCGGAGTGCGATGCTGGTCAGTCAGTTGGCTTCCCTCATTCATTCATTCTGCACATACGGAACTGCAGTCCTTCCTGTGGAGCGCTCATTTTTTTCTTTCTTTTCGGTCTTTTTGGAAACGGGGAGGCGGGAGGGGGTTGTGAGAGCACGGGAAACAACAGATACTAGCTTCACCACAAAAATGCAGTTCGAAGGCATGAGAGAGAGCATGAACGAGAAGAAAAGAAAGGGTGTTTCAGGAGAGGACAAAAGAAATGCTCGCTTCCGTTCGATTTGAGATTCGATTTTTTCCTCTGCGAATTGCTTGGTGGAGGTGGTCGGCTTGAAGGGAAGTATATTGCAGTTTGTAGTATGCGCACAGTGTGCGTTTCCGCAGTGGTCTTCACGCTTTATCAGTTCGCGTGAAAGTCTCTGTGCATATTTGCGGTGGTGCAAACAGGAGCAGAGCTGATACACACAAATGGTGTGATTCTCTTTCGTCTCCGCAGTCTCTTATCTGTGCATTTGTTTGTGCACACTCCCTCTTAATTTCATGCAGGCATGAGGACACGAACGCGCAGAGTGACCCAGATGCCCAAAAGGGGGGGGGAAGAGTGCCCCCAACTGAAAGAATCCGCCCCTTGTCCGGGCAGGCTGGGGGAGGAGAAATTGAAGATGGATGCTGCAGAGAAATCAGAGAATCTGGACTTGGGTGGGTCCGTGGGGACTCTGTTTGTTTGTTCAAATGTCTTCCTTTCCACCTGTCGGCATTTCTCTCTCTCTCTTTCTACCTCTCTGTCCCTCTCGGATCCCCCTCTCTGATTTGACTTCTGGAGGGAGTCTCCACTTCCTTCCAAAGCGATGCGGCGGATCCTCTCCTTTGTACATAGATGTTTGAATTGTTGGTTGAAGGGCGCTCTCTTTCTTTGTGCATGCATCCACGCAGAGAGGCGCCTGGCAAAGTGCACGAGGGACTGCGTGCTGACGGAGTGGACCCAGTGGGACACTTGCGGGCTCACCTGTGGGGGGGGGTGGCAGAAAAGAATGCGGAACGTTGCCAGCCCGGCCACAGCGGGAGGCCATTGCCCGAAGGAGGGCGGAAACGAAATCCAAAACCCCAGGTGGGTGGGTAGATACGTGGGTGGGTGGGTTCATGTGGGTACTGCAGTCAGCTGGGGCAGAGCTTTCAGACACAAGTTACTTCTCTTTGGGGGGTTCGTTCTCTTCTGCCCTCTTTTTTCTTTTTCTTCTTCTTCTTCTTCTCTCCCTTGTGGATCTGAGCTTCTTCTTTCTGCAGCTGTTTCTTGGTCTGCACTGAAGGATTTGATGAATGTCGACTGTGCGACGATGGTGTTTGTCTGTACATGCGAATTTGCGCGCCTTCTTTTTCTTTCTGCCTTTTCTTTCTTCCTCTTTCTTCTTCCACCCCTAGAAGTGAATGAATGAATGAATTCATGCAGGCAATACATGCGTTGTGTATTGTTGGTGCAAGGAGTGCATCTCTCTATGCAGACTCGAGTGGCGTCAGTGCAACCAGCAGCAGTGCCCTGCTGGGCGCCCGATCTGCGAGACCCCCCTCGACCTCGTCCTTCTTTTGGATTCCTCCGGGTCCCTCGGAAGGGAGGGTTTCTCCCAGGTGGCTGCGGCAGCGCGGGCCATCGTCTCCCGTTTGGATTTTCGAGTCGTCAGGGTCTGTCTGTCCGTCTGTCCGTGTGTGTGTGTGTGTGTGTGTGTGTGTGGTGTCTCTCTTTTCTTCTTTTGTGGGTAGGGCATTTTCGTTTTTTTTCTTCGGTCGCTGTTGGGCTGTCTGTTCTTTCGGCCTTGAAGCTTGTATCCGAATACAAAGATGAGTACTGCATGTGCTGTTGTCTGTCTCCCTCTCTGTGTGCAGGTGTCTCTGATCACCTTCTCCCAGTCGGCCAACGTGATGGTCTCTCTGACCAACGACCGTCATGCAGTGATCTCAAACCTCACGGACGCTACGGGGAGCCTCTGGGTGTCCGACGGGCTGGGGGCAGCCACCGCGCACGCCCTCGACAGTGCCCGTGACATGCTGACAGGTCAACAGGGGGAGTCCGAAGAGTCGGAGGACGAGGAGAGACACAAGGTCGTCCTTTTGGTGACCGACTCGTTGCCCTCTGGGACATTCGAGAACGGTTTCACGGAGGCCTTCCTTGCCCCTCAGTCAGCCAAGAGGCTGAAGGAGGAGGCGGACGCCCGTGTGATGGTGGCAGTGCTGCAGAACAGTGGAGGGATGTCTCCTTCTGCTCTGAAGCGATTGGACGAGCTGAGCAGTGGGAGGAGGTACACGGGGGACTTCTCCATCTGGCACTCGGCTGATAGCCTCAGGAAGGCGGCGGGGAAGGTGGTGAGAAACATGTGTCCGCAGGTCGGTCCGAGGGTGGGTGGGTGGGTGCTTGGGGGGGTTACGCTTTCCTTCTCTTTTTTTCGTTTCGTTAAGGCTGCGTAAAGCTTTTCTCGGTGCACATATGCTGAATTCTCGGAACGTGTGTGTGTGTGTGTGTGTGTGTGTCTGTCTGTCTGTCTGTCTGTTTCTCTCTCTCTCGCTCTCGCTCTCTCTCTCTCTCTCTCTGTGTGTGTGTGTGCGCGCGCGCGTCCGTGCGTCCGTGCGTGCTGCGTGCGCGCGCGCATGAATGTGCACGTGTCCGCACATATGAGTTGAGATGAGTGCGAGAGCGTGTCTGCGTCTGTGTCTGTGTCTGCCTACAGGTCCGATTCGAGCTCACACTGCAGGCTGCTGGTGGAAAGAAGCTCGTGACAGGAGGCAAAAAGGAGTGACCGCCAGTAGCTGTCAGGAGAAAGAGAGGGATGGGTTTTTGCGAGGCACCGAGAAGAAAGAACAAAAGGGAAAAGCAAGCAAAGTGAGAAAAGACCAGACGAAAAGGGAGAGGGCTTCGTTTTATTTGCACCTTCCCTCTTTTTCCTGTCTCCTAGATCTTCTCATAGAGAAGGGAATGCAATACGAAAAAGGAAATCCAACAAAAAAGAGGTGAATTAAAGAAAAGGATCCACTGTATTCAGAAGGGAAGGATCGGGAGAAACGAATGCTGAAAAGAAAAGAAAAGAAAAGAAGGGAAGAAAAGAGAAGAAGGAACACGGAATCTGAGTGGAAGAAGATCCAACTGCAGAGTGGAAAAAAAGAAAGTGCTGGCAGGGGAAAGGCGTGTCAGACTCATTGACTCACGAACTCCTGTCAGACAAATCGATCCAATCATTTCAGCCAGGCCGCCAGTCAGTAAGTGAAGCCTGCCTGCCTGCCTGCCTGCCTGCCTCCCTCCCTCTTTTCACCTTGATCGATAGCCTTGGGACAAAAGTCCTCTCCCTCCTTGCTCCCTCCCTGCTGACTCGCTTCCTGCCACTGGTGTCCCCAGGGTGAATCAAGAAGGGCCCTTCCGCACACTAAATTGCTATGGGGGCATGCCGGGGCAGGCATCGATCATACGAATCAATCTTGTCGATCTCTCGCCCCGCCTGCTCGTCTCGTCTTGTGTGGTGAAAGGCCTTTCAAGACGAAAACGTAAATTTAATGAATTAAGTCCAGATTCGCCGTGAAAGAGAAAAAAGTAATTCAAAGGTTGCGACTTCTGGCCTGCCTCAGAGCTCTTTTCTTAGCCGAATCTCCCAGAAAAGTAACTCACTCGCTTTTATCGTACTTCTTTGGTTCTTTTTTACCCTTTCACGTGCATTTATAAGCTCTTTTCACTGCGCGGTAATGCTAAATCATCTAGAGTAACACTATAGCACTAGCACTGGTACTTATATATATACGGTATTGTTTTGGTACTGGAATTGTGTCAAAGTATAGTTTCAGTCCACATGATCAATACAAAAATAAAATAAGTAAAAGTAAATAAACATCTTTTTTTACCGACCTGCAGTTAGACAGCACAAGCAGTTGGCGCGCACGCGTGCTGAGTGCGAAACACTGGCAACGGGGTCAGACGGATGAGGTTTTCTCCCTTTTTGGGAAGTGGTTCACGGAATGGGGACAAAGCCAAGCCAGACTACCGTTTTTGCCCGTCTCTTCAGCCATCTAGCTCTGTCATTCTACCACCGTCTACCTCAAAACAGGCAGGCGAAAAGGAGCTTTGGGGCGAGATATGAAGGTGAAAGGGCATAACCTAACCTAGCCTATCAGAATGAAGGTTCTCTGGCTCTTTTTTCTTCTGATTGAGCTAGATTTCGGCAGAAAGAGGACAAGGCCACGCATTCTGTGTGAGGATGTAAGACCACTCTGCCTTACCACAGGAATTCAGTGAGTGGCCGTTACGGGAACTAGGCGACTAATATACAAAAAAAAAAATAAAAAAAAATTTAAAAAAATAAGAGCATTTACCCCATTTAGGTTTTTTTTTTTGTTTCTAAACGTGTTCACGCTGACAAAAAAAAACGAAGTCAACACCTAGGTCAACACTGACATGATTTCACTTACTAACTTACTAAGTCAGTCTAAGAGTTAATGATGTATCAAGTCCGAGGTTCTAGCCTAGATTAAGTCAAGAAACGGGCAACAACAAACATACAGAAGAAAGAGAGAGATAAGAGAGACAGCACGCCTAGTTTAGCACCCAGTGAAATACAACAGACACCGCCCTTCTTCCCTTCCCTAAGTCGTTCCCCTACCTGCCCCCCGCCTAGCCCCCCACCCAGATTTGCATCCAAGATGCCATCGTGCCCCTGACCGCCCCCAGCCCCTCCTCCTGCGCCTCCCGCTCCTAAAAACATGAAGGACCGGGGAAGAAAAGATACGCTGGTAAGAAGAATGTGTGAAAAGACACGCTGGTGAAAAGACCCGCTAGTGAAACGCCTTTCTACCCTTTTAAACGTGGAGGCAGCCTCAAGTAAAGGTGTATAGCAAGGCAGATGGCTTGGTGCGCTAAACAGCTTACAGTAGGCTGCTAGATCGAAACTGGTGTTTGAGGTAAAAGGGCTGTAAGGTCAGATAAACCGCTGCAGGCGTTCGACTGAATTTGAGCGAAGTTGCTGGCTGAGGACGCATACATGCAACCGGCCGGTTTGTAGGCATGCGCGGCGCGCGGCGTATGGGGGTCTTGCGGCGGGGACTCGATCGAGTACCCACGGGGCGCTGGCCACAGCGTGCAACATAATCATGCACATGTAGAGCTTTCAAAAAAAAAAAAAGAAAACTAAAAATGAGATTTTAACTTTTTTTTTTTTTTTGTAGTGGTCGCCTAGCACGGGAAAGCCGTTCTTGCCTGTGTTATCTTCCTTCATGGGAAAGGACTGCCCTAGCAGTATGTCTAGCTACGTATCAAACCAGCCGAACATTAAACGCTCATTTCTAGGCTCATTTATGGGCCGATAGCGATGGTGAAGAATGATGATGATGATGATGATGAAATAAACATCTTTAATTAATTCAATATATTTTCAAAATTTGTCAGTATTGTATAAGTCATAATTCGACTCATAAAGTAATACGTGATAAGTAAGTGATAAGTAATAAGTGACAAGTAATTTACCAGTATCGTAAACTAGGTCGTAAAACACTATTGCCATTTTGTTTTATATAGTTTTATAGAATTAGTACTATATTTAGTTTAATTGTTCTACATGATTTGATACACTTGGAAGGTAGTAGCTATAGTACTAGCCTAGTAGTAGCATGGAATCTGGCTGGCAAAAACCATTTATTTGACTTTTTTTGTGAGGAACCTGGCAACTCGGATTGGAAAAACGTCTGCATAAAATTCAGAGACGTCCGAGAAGTCCTTCTCCTGCCAGCTCAAAAGCTCACATCCCGTCAAGGACACCAGAAACGCAGCGCCTCTAGGGCCAAAGTAGGGGTGACCAGCAGTTGCTTTGGCCAGGGCGTCCCCTCCCCCCGCCTTTCCCTTTTGGGCTGCTAGGATCGCACGGTTGTAGTGGAAACCGTCGTCGGTTGCCCACGTCAAGAGAATGGGAAACGCGGCTCCGGCTGCTCGAGCAACCTGCTCGGACGGCACGACTGGGTGAGTCAAAACTAGGGCTTTAATTTTGAATGAAAGTTTGGAGGAGGCCGCAATGGCCTTCCACTGGGACCCCAACTCCAACGACGTGCGCCCCCCCACGGACCTGCCCCCAACAACTACAGAGGAGAAGGAGAACCGAACCTTCAACCCCTCCAGCACACTCATCAACACCTCCACCCCGCTCTGGCGGAAGGCACTCCTCTTTCCAGACGACAGACCATACCCCGGCATCGACACGGCACACACTCGGTAGGACGAGCGATCGGCCAACGGTTGGAGGGCCGAGAGCCAGTCGGCAGCTGAAGATTTCGCACCGTCTCCGTGCATGGCCGCATAGAGGGGCAGGGTGTCCTTGTCCCCCTTCCCTTCAGGAGAGGCGTGAAAGATGTGCACATCGCCATACGGTGTCTTGACGAAGAACGAACCGCCACCTGCCTCCAACTCGGAGTCTTTCTGTCGGTTGAAGGCCTCGGGATTGTCTCGCCAAGAGACGGAAGGGGGGTTGGATGGTGCTACTGCAGAAATAAGAGGCTGTGCTTGTTGTGCCTTTTCTTTGTCTTTCTTCTTTTCATCTTTCTCCGCTTCCTTTGGGACAGACTTTGCCGTGCCTTCTGTGCTTCCTTCTGTCTTAGAATTGCTTTCCCTCGTCTCGTCTTTTTCTGCCTCCTTCTGAGACCCTGCAGGTGCAGGCGCTTTTGGAATTCCTGAATCTTCCCCTTTGCCACCCCCCTCTCCCTTTCCCTTCCCCTCCTTCTGTTCTGCTTCTGCTGCCTCCTTCTGGGTCTCCTCTGACATATCCGGCAGGCTCTCGATGGAAATCTCTGCGAGGGAGGGAACGAGAGGGGAGACGGAAAGGGCAACGGCCCCCTCGTTGTTGTCCTTTTCTTTTTCTGCCCCCTCCTCCCTCTCTCCCACTCCTTTCTCTTGACCACCCCCGGCAGCCACTCCTCCTCCTCCCAGAGGCACCCCCCTTCGTCTAATCGCAGCTAGAGCCTCGAACTTGACTGCCTCCACAAATTCCTCAGAACCAAAAAACTCATTCGTGTTGGCCTTCCACGCCGCCATTTCCCACAGGTTCAACCCACACCCGATTTGCTGCACGAAATAATGGGCTCCATGAGGCCCCTTGAAGGGTTGGCCCTGACCCTCATCGTCCTTCGCCCACCTGCAGAGGCAGAACGATCGAGGCAATTAACTTAATTTAGAAACATATGTACGTTTGTGAGAGTGAGGAGAGAAATATATATATAATGGCTCCAAATATGGATAAGACAAAAATGACAAGAAAAACAATTGACGCTGCTTGCAACATCCTCCTTCTCCGAGCTGTGGAGGCAATCGAATTTATATGCATGCAAATTGGACGCCAATTATACATTTTTTTGATCAATGAAACAAAATCAAAAACGAATTAGACCAATGAGAGGGGGAAAAAGCTGCATGCTCCTCATCCACCATTTTTGACCTACCAGAGAAGCTTTCGCAGTCGCGCCTGTTGCTTGACTGCTTGGAGCACTTTCACGTCCGCAGCGACAGGGTGGCAGAGGATCACACCATGAAGAGCAGACTTCAGTGGAGGCTCTGTGCTTGTTGCACATAGAAGGACTGTGCGGCCCCCGTCTGCGCGGCCCCCGAGAAAAAGGCTCTTCAGCCCTAGTTTGTCTACCACACTGGCAACAACCTTCACAGGGCTCGCTGCACCCTCCGCAAGGTCCCCCCCACTCTCTCCATGCCCCGGAAAGTCCAAAGCAAGGGCCCGGATTCCTGCAGCCGCCAGGGCGGGCAGGGAGGGCTCCCACCCCTTCGCTGTGAGAGTCTTCCGAGCACCGTGAAGCAAGAGGACAGTCGGAAGGTCACCCTGCTTGCTTTCCTGGACGTTTGCCTGGTTGTCCAAAAGGTGAAGACGGCCGAAAGGCGTTTCCACGAAAACGGAAGACATGACTCGAAGATAATAGTGAATATTTTTCTTCTTCACCGTCTCCCAGTCAGGTCAAAGCGTTCAAAGAACCTTTCGAAGGAATGGGACGTCAGACTGTCATGTGCAAAAGTGGAGGGAACTGGAAGAAATTTAAAGGACCGGACTGTCTGTTGCAACACAATGGAAGACATTCTATGTATGCATGATTATTAAAGTTCTGACTGATTGAATGCAGGCATATATATATACAGAAACGAAACGCAACATGCATGTAGAATTAATAAATTAAAAAAAAAGGTTTGTGTTCGCGCGTCTTTAAATTGTGCGCGCGGCTCCAATCGGCTTCGTTTTGTCACATGCAGTGGATGCGCGCTTCATGATCGCTTCATGTCACATGCATCTTTCGTTATCTTTCGTCCTGAAGATGCTCGATCTCATCGATCATCGATCTTCTCTGTCAGATGGTGAGTCTCGAAGTGTCTCCTTGATCAGTGCACCTAATCTGCCGCAGCTTCAGAAGGAAGTGTCTGGTGCAAGTGTTTCGCTGAACCGTTCATCATAATTTGTTCGAAGGGCACAGCTTCTCAATTTCGTTCGAGCCTTCACGTACAGGGTAATAAGAGAATCCGCGTACCTTTTTCGTCTCTTGACAGACGAGCCAACAGTCCGAATTTCTTGCTTTTGTACGTGGTTGCCTACCTGTCACAGAGTTCCTGTCCTGTGCCTGGACGGAACCATGCAAGCGGAGCTTTCCCTTTTTTTACGGCAGCATTATTTTCCAGCTCTGCCCCACAATGCTAAGGAGGCTGTCGGGAAGCTTGTGCAGTTCTTGGTGAGTCGGGGAGTGAAGATGATCGCCTCCGATTTCGACCTGACAATCACTACACAGCACACGGGGGGGTTCGCGTCGAAGAATTCGGAGCGGTATCGATCATTGCTCCGGTCCGTGTCGCGAGATTTTTGTGAGCTCGGACAGATGTTCGAGGGCGCGGGACTGAAGATCTCCATCGTCTCCTTCGCAGACCGCAACAGCTGCAGAGATCGGTCAGTCGGCCTCTCTGTCAAAGACTGGGGGCATGACAACATCCGGAGGGGTGTCCCCGTTTCCTTCCTTCGTCGCGCATTTTTACTTTTGGGGCGCCTCTCTTCTGGTCCCGTGTCTGGACTCTCTTCTCTGCAAAGAGAAAAAATCTTCTCGTCGTCTCCGTGCATGAAAGAATTAGATGAGCAAGAAAATTATTTTGAGAAGTTCATGAAGCACCATCATTGGTCTGTCTGATGCAGGGATGAGGAACGGGGAGGAAGCGATCTGATCATTGACATCTTGAAGGCCTCGCAAGCGCCCTTCCAAGTGGAGAGCATCATCGATCGATACCCTGCGTGCGTCAGTTTTTTTTTCCTCTTTCTTTCTACTTCCTGTGTACCTTTTTTTCGCGCTTGCCTTCTTCCTTCCTTCCTTCCTTCCTTCCTTCCTTCCTTCCTTCCTTTCCTCTTCTTCGTTTCGCCTCCTTTCCTTTGCTTTGCTTTGCTTTCCTGCCCTCCCTTTCTTTTCTCCCCTCGTCGATCGGTCCAGACTTCTGCCCCCTTCTCCCTTTTTCTCCGGGCCTTCCCCCCTCTCCTAGAAGAAAACGCAGAGTTCTTTTCCTCTCTCTCTCCGTGAACGAATTCTCCGTTTTTTTGTCTGAATCTGAATTCTGACAGCACTCATGACCGGGGAGACAAAGGAAAGGGACGCGACACCTGGCGTGCAGAAATCTGCGGGCACGCACTCATACACTAAAACACTGACACACACAAAAACAGTCTCTCTCTCTCTCTCACACATACACACACACACACAGAGAGAGAGAGAGAGAGAGAGAGAGAGAGAGAAAGAGGAATGGACACAGAGTTTCTTCCTTTAGTTGAATGGGACATGCAGAGCCCTTGTTTGATTGCTGAAATGTGTATTCAATGAAGGTGCCCGCCCCTTCAACACCCTCTTTTTTCTCCTTTCTCATCCGTGCGTCTGTATGTGTGTCTGCATGCACACATACGTGTCTTCATCTATTTATGATATATCTACGTGTGTCTGCGTGTGTGTATGTGTATGTATGTGTGTGTGAATGTGTGAGAGAGAGAGTCTGTGTGTGTATGTGTGTGTGCAGCAACTATCAAGATCCGGAAGACTACTCCCCCCTTGGACTGAAGGAGCCGATGCGAATGTCCAAGTCCTATCATCTTAAGTCTCTCTGCCAGGAATATGGACTCCAGAAGCACCAGGTGTGTGTGTGTGTGAGTGTGAGTGTGTGTGTGTGTGTGTGTGTGTGTGTGTAAGTGTGTGGACGAGAGAAGGAGGGTGTTGTGGAAGTGTACTGTGTGTCTGTATGTTTCGAAGTGCGCATCCGTTTTTTTGGTCATGTTCCGCTCGTGGACTTATTTTGCTTTTGCGTTACTGCCCGTTCCTTCTGCTGGGTGTCAGTCAGACCCTTCCCTCCGCACAAAGGAAACCGGACGGGGCCCGAGACTCTTTCCTCTCAGTCAAGTGTTTCCTCTCTGCGAATGTCTAGACACGCCCTCCGTGTACATTCATTCCCTTTCTGTATGGCAGACGGAGGTGAAAACCAGAAGGAACACACACACACACACACACACACACACACAGGCAGGCAGGCCGAGAGGCTGTCCCCTGTCTCGAATACAGAGAGAGGGAGATATCTTTTTACCCCAGCTCTATGGCTCTCAGGAAGAGGGACAGACGGAAAAAATGAATGATTCCAAGGGGGGAGGTTAAAAACAAAATGCCGACAGAAGAAAACAAAAGAACGAAATAGGCCCCCTTGGTTCAAAAAAGATTGGCGAAAGGAAAGAAATCATGAATGCACCCGGAGAGAAGGAGCGAGAAGAATAAATCGGCCAATAAGGCGGACAGGATTTCTTTTCTCTCCCCCCCGTGCCCCCACTTTCTTTCCTTATTTCTTTTTTCCTTTCTCCTCTTTCCTTATTTCTTTTTTCCTTTCTCCCTTCCTTTTCCGTCCCTTTCTCTCTCTGTAACTTCCAACACGGGGTTTGTTTTGTACATGTATGTATGTGTGGTACGGGCCTCTACGTGAAATGAAGCTCTTGAACTAATCTTTGGAGTTGGTCGGCCGACGTGTATTTCTGACTTGTCCATTGGTTCGAGCCAGAGAGGATTTGACTAGCTGTTCAGCGTGGTTGCATTCATTCATTCGCCGGATGTGTTTTGTTTGTTCTCCCCCCTAGGTCACAGTGTCCCGCCGTGTCCGTCCGTCCGTCCGGTCGATTGATTGATTGATTGAAAGTGCATCCGTGTCACCCTGTCTGCATGTGTGTGTGCAGATTCTGTTGCTGGACGACTCTCTGGAGAACTGCAACGTGGCCGTGCAAGAAGGGTACCCTTCGCTTGGGGTTCTCGGGGGAGAGGGGTTTCGGTTTGAGATCCTCACAGACGACTTCCGGCGATGAATGTAATTAATTGAGTTGATTGATGGGTGCAATAAATAAGTTGGGGGGCGGGGAGGGAGAGAATTCAAAGAAGCTAATTGAGGATCTCAGGAGGCACGTCGGGGTGGAGGGAGCAGAGAAGGAGGGGTCCGGAGGGAGGACTGACATCGATGAGGTGCGACAGCTATAGAGGGGGAGTGTTGGTCATAGCATGTGGGAGAGTGTTGCATCACGTGAAGTACGGGAATTCAATTAATAATTATCGGGATGAAAGACAATTACGACTTCGAGTAACATACAGACAGATGGTCTGAAATTATGCTTGTGAAAGTTGTATGAAAATGTGATTTGTGTACACTATTTATACTAGCATTTATACGTAATGAGCTAGGTAATGAGGAGTAAGTAGTTCTAGAAGTAGTTAATGTATCTCATGCAAGTTGCAACTAAAGACATTGTTAAAGTTATAAAAGTAATTAAACTAAAATAGTTTTTTTTTACTTTTTTTTTGTATACAGAAAAAAGTGTTTAAAAGATAATGACCCTTATTATTATCGCAATTCTAACCGCTGGCTGAAAATAACACAACTAGCAAGAGAAATGTGAGTAACTATAGGTGATTAAGCAACAATGAAGTTTATGACATGATCATAATAAAACACCGTAATCAGAACACATCAGTTTTTCCGCACTGATGTCTAACAATAATCTTGTTGCATAGAATACAGTAGAACTCAACTCAGATACCAGATGGTTACTCGGTGTTTTCTCAGTTTAAAACAGCTGACAGTCTGGATGACGAATCGTGTTTAATGGCGTTTCTGGCACACTTAGATACACTCCGTGCAAATTAATGACACAGAAAGCGAAATTATAATTCTTTTCGTCCCTCCTTGAAATTTGGTAAAATTTGGTAAATGTTCCCTCAGCTGAATTGGCTTTCCGGGCAGCGGGGGCGGGCGGACAGCAGACTGACAAGCGGGCGGAGTGGCAGGTGCCGGTGGGTACTTAAGCATAACTTTAGGCATAACTAGATGGACGATAAGATGTTAGTAATTATATATATATAGTGTATACTATGTGCTTTCAAGCATCACTAAATCACTTATCTAAAAATTCATATATATACGTACTATCTATATATACTATCTAAAAATTATAATTTATAACGATTAGTTTACTAGCTTGGCGTGGTCAGATCTTTCTGTCAACGTCGGACGTCCGTGTGGTCTGCGGGGGTGCAATTCTTTAGGTGTTCTGCTGAGTGGCGAGTTCTGAGAGCCCAGGCGCTTTCCGGGGCCACGCGAGACAATCTGGCTTTTTTTTTTCGGCCCGGCCGTTGTGCGCGTGCGTCAGAGGGGGGATCGGTCATGCGGGCATGCACTCTGCATGCATGCATGTGCTAGCTGCATGCTGGTCGCGGTTACATGCAAAAATGCGGACAAAGGACCAGAGAGACACTAAAGAAGAAACGCGTACGGTTGTGCGTGTGCAAAACAATGCAATTTAAGTCACCAAAAGCAGGAACTCAATGCAAGGTGTTGAGACGCAAGTGGTTTGAGGTGTGTGCCACGACTGTTCTTTCGTTCCGTCTCAGCAGAGAGCAACGGATGTCGAGAACAGAAGACGTCGAACCTTCTATATAGCAGCTGCACCAGTCCGATGCATACAGTTTCTGAGTGTGATCCGTCCTTCACCAAAAGGAAATCCAAGAAAAAAAAGCTTTCCCTCTAAGGATTCCAATTGCTGGAGGTCTTCTTCACGATGCCGCCGAAAGGTAAAGATTCCTTTTCTCCTTACCTGCTCGATATATGTACAGCGTTTTATTTTTCATTCAAAGATTCCTTTTCTCCTTACCTGCTCGATATATGTACAGCGCTGTATGTTTCAGCAAGTCCCGCATGTCAATTTCCGCTTCCTTGCAGGATTGGCTATTGAGATTCCCTCGGAGGAATGCGAAACCTCCGAGGACATGCAGAAGATGCTCACAACTCGGTTGGTGAAGAAAAACAGAGGATACAGGGAAGGGCAGGGGACAGATGGATGGCTTCGCGCAGTCTCTCGATCGAGACTGCTCCTGACTGACCTTTTTCCTCTTGTGTGTTCTGTACGTTTCCTTCGCCTCCTGTCCTTCCTTCCTCTGCAGGATGTCAATCAATCGAGGGTCCTTTCTGCACTCCAATGCCGGCAGTGTCTTTACCTACTACACCTTTACTCCAGAAGACGTCATCGGGTCTGTCTTCCTGCGGTTTGTGTTAGAGATTTCCTGAAATTGACTGACCTTTTTCCGTCTACACCTAAATCCAGAACACATCCTCGGGTCTGTCGATGCTCTCTGTCCGTCCTGCCGCCTGAACTCGACTGATCGTTTGTTTCTCCAAGTCAACACGTGCATTGCATTGCGGAGTAGATGAGCTGCGTGCTCTCTGTGTTGCACGTATGTATATATCTGCAGGATGTCCTGTGAATTTAAGTTGAAAAACATTCCATTCGGCTGTAAGAGTGAAGTTTCTTTCCCTCTAGCTGCTCTGACTGCTTTCGCTTTTTGGTCCTTTCATCTCACCTCTGCTCGGCGAAATCGTCAGTCAAGTCAATGAGTGAATGCAGCTCTGGGTCCTTTGCCGAAGTTTTTGTGGCAAAATCGAAATTCTCAGAGGACAGCGTGGCGATAAAAAAAATACACAGGTCGGTCGGTCAGCTTGGTCAATCGATCAATCGATGAAGGGATTCTTTCTTTCTTTCTTTCTTTCTTGGTTTGTTGGTTTGTTTGTTTGTAAACAGATTGTTTGTTTTTGTTTACCTTTCCTTCCTACCTTCCATTCGCTCATCTTCCGGCCCTTCTCTCTTTTTGTCTCCTGGTTTGCTTTGTAGCATTGCAACCGACAGGAAGTCTCCAGATAAGCAGTGTAGGTATTTCAGTAACTGGCGTTTCGTGCTGTTATCCCTGACTCTTTCTCTTCTCTTCTTTTATTCTCTTCGTCTATCCCTGCTTTGCCTTTTTCTTAATTCTTCTGCTCTCATCAACTCTTCTCTTCCCGCCGTCCCCCTACCCCCCCCCCCATGAGGCCTTTCTGCCTTCCTTCCTACCGTGCTTCCTGCAAGCCTGTTTGCCTGCCTGCCTGCCTGGGCGGGTTCGTCTACCCTTGTTGATTTGGTTTCTTTTCTTGTGCCTGCCTGCCGATAGTGTGGCGAAATCAGTGACAGTCAACAAACAAAGGGCAATCAAGTGACATGAATCGAAAGTCGCGAAATAAAATGGTTCTCTGTTCGTGTGTGTCATGAGTTAATGATCTCTCTCTCTCTCTCTTTCTCTCTCTCTGTCTCTCTCTCTCTGTCTGTCTGTCTGTCTGTCTGTCTGTCTCTCTGTCTGTCTGTCTGTCCTTAAGGCTCTCTCCCCGCATCAACACAAAGCCCCCCCAAATGAATGACCAAATGAATGGACATGAAGGACCTTGAATGCAAATGAAAGAAAGAATGGCCCGAAGGACATCAAGGAAGGAAGGAAGGAAGGAAGGAGGGACCCTAGGGGGGTGGGTGGGGGAAGGAGTAGACTGCGCTTGGGGGGACCCATGCATATATATGTATGAATACGTACGTGCACATCTCAGTATCTATCTATCTATCTATCTATCTGTAAGCTTCATGATGCAGGAGTGCGATCCAGGACGTTTCCGTGTTGAACGAGGAGATCAACATCCTGAGGGAACTGGACCATCCCCAGATCATCAGGCTCTTCGAAATCTTCTCAGACGCCAGAAGCGTCAGTTAATCAGTCAGGCAGGCAGGCAGGCAGGCAGTCACTCAGTGGGGCTTGTGTGTGCATGCGTCAATGAGTGAGTTCATGCTGAGGACTGTCCGCTTGGTATTTTGCTTTAAAGCTGCACTCAACTCAACTCGCATTGCAGCAAGTGATGACTTCATCTGTCGAGACTGAGCCCTGCGAATAGCGGGGGGAGGAGGTCTCTTCCCTCCCTCCCTCTTTTTTTTCGTTGCGTCTTGTGCTCTTCCTCTTTCTGCCTGTAGCATTCTTGACAGACGTTGGATTCATACACGTCAATTCCATTTTGCGTACGCATGCATGGATGCATGCAGTACTACATCTGTCAGGAACTCTGTGAGGGCGGGGAGCTCTTTGACAGACTCAGGGGTCAGTCTGCATGCATGCACGTCCACATCCATCTTCTTCCTTTCCTTTCCTATCTTGTCTGTCTGTCTGTCTGTCTGCCTGTCTGTCTGTCTCTGCCTGACCCTGTCTCTGCCTCTCTGTCTTTTCCGTCTCTCCTTCTTTGTGGTAGCCCTTGTTTCCTTTTTTGTGTCGCCCGGCCGGCATGGAAGTGTCGGCACTGAATTCCGTCCCTCCCTCCCTCCCTCCCTCCCTCCTTCTGATTGTTTGTGTGTGCGTGTACACGTGTGCCTAGCTGTCAGTGTGTGTGCGTCTCTCTCTGTGTTGGCGCATTTCTCCGTGCATTTCTGCCTTCTTTTTTGGAAATTCTGATCGCCCTGCCTCTCTTCATTTTGCCCCTTTTATGCAATGCATTGCATGAGTCCTTTCGGCTCTATAATTCACGAAATACTTCCACCGTACTGTTCCTTTGCAGAATCGGAAAGGGTGTCGGAGAAGTGGCTGAAGAGAGTCATTCGCCATGTGTGCTCGGCCTTGATTCACATCCATTCACGGGGTGGGTGCGTCTATTGGTCGTGACGGTTGATGAATATTGTGGGGTTCAGGTTACGTTTATTCAGCGGGTTAGCGTATTAGCCTGATGTCTCTTGTCTCGTATGCCTTCTCTCTCTGTCCTCGCAGCAAGACGGGTACTTTTTCTTTCTCTTTCAGACTTTATCTGTCGAACAGAGACCCCGGCCATCTGTTCACACGCCGCTTCTCTTTTTCATCTGCCCCCACTGTTTTTCTGCCCCCCCCCCCTCCCTCCCTCCTTTCTAGGTTTTGTCCACAGAGACATCAAATACGACAACATCCTCTTCGTCTCTCAGGCGCCTGACTCGCCCGTGAAGGTGGGAGGAGGAAGGGGGAGGGAGGAAAAGGAATGGAGGAAAGTGCAGACTGAAGGATTGATATGACAGACGCTTCTTCCTTTCTTGGTCACTTTCTTTCCCTTCCCGTTCCCGTTACGAGGAGGAAAAAGAGGCTGGAAAGAAGGTGTGAGGAAAATTGGCAAACGGCGACTTCCCTTTTTTTCATTTATTCTCTTGAGCTTCCAGGGCGGCCATTGAGGCACGCCCTTCCTCTTTCGCCCCCCGCCCCTCTCTCAACCACACACGCGCACACACATACACTTGGACACACACAAACGCACACACTCACCACTTACCGCACGCATCCAATTCTGATCGCTTAGACACGAATCCATCCGTACAAACGCAAACACAGGTTGGCAAATGTTGGCATGGAAACGAGAGACCCCCCCAAAACGCCTAGGCGTCTCCATTTTTCTCCTGATAAAATTCAACCTTTCCCTCTCCTTTCTTTTTCCTCTATCTCCTTTTCTCCCTTCCTTCTTGCAGCTTGTCGATTTTGGATTTGCACGACGGGCAAACTGTTCCATGAATGAGACGGTCGGTCGGTGCGTGGAAGAAAGGAAAGAAGTTGCTTGGTTGACTGGCCAACTTTTTGCCCCGTCTTTTGCCCAAGAGGAGAAAGGAGAAAAAAATAGCACTGCACAGAAAACGAAGAGTGAACGAACAAACAAACGAAAAAAACAACAAAGGCAAAAAAGAGAAAAGAGAGAAGGAAAACAAAAGAAAGAAAACCAGAAAGAAAGAGAGAGAGAGAGCGAGAAAGAGAGAGAGACAGGACACACAACTTCATGCCAACAACGCTGCGTGCAGCAACAAAGCCAGCCGAAGAAAGCAGCCTACTACGGCACGTCGACACAGCGCCTGAATCAGAATGTAATGGGAAACCTGAGGGGACTGTTGTCCTTGAGGGGTTGTCGGGAGGGTTCTTCTACTTCGTTGGGGGGGGATTCGGATGAGGGGGAGGAAGCTGCCGTCATTAGCCCTTCCTCAAGGGGAATAGGGGGGGTCAATAGCAGCGCTTCGTCTTCTGCTTCCTCTACTGCCCACGGACCGGGGGCGGGGGGAGGGGAAGGGGGAGGAGACAAGGGGGGGGGCATTGAAGTGAAAACCCCCACGCCCTCTCCCCAAGAGTCGGCGACGCCACAGGGGCAGGGGGGGGGACAGGGACAGGAAAAGGGGGGAAAGAACAGTAAAGCAACTGGCGGAGGAGATTCACTTGCAGATCGGATCCGTGAATCTCTTTCCGGCTGTCCGTTTCGTGATCGTATTCATCCAACACACTCCTTCATTGCACCTGAGGTCCTGGTTTCTGATTCGTTCAGCGAGGCCGTAGATCTTTGGTCCGTTGGGGCAATGACCTACACGGCACTCACCCACCATTCTCACTTGACAGATGACCAAGAGGCCCTAAGAGAGAAAATTCGAACATCCACGGACCCCCGAGAAAAGGCAGAGCTCTTCAATCGGTTGTGGGGTGGTTGGAAGGCTCAGTGGACATCCGATGACAAAAAAAGGGTGTCGGCTGAAGCTCGGGACTTCTGTGAGCGGCTTCTGCAAGTCGACCCCTCAAAGAGAATCTCAGCCAGAGAGGCGGTGCAGCACCCATGGATTCACTCCAGCTACAAACTCGAGCTTGACAGAATTCCTGTCAGGGCAATTGCGAATTTGCTCTGTTGGCCCCGACACACCAAACTGGTGAAGGCAGCCCTCACAGCGGCGGCGTCTTACCTAAGAGGGTCAAGGTGGGAGCAGCTCCGGCAGACTTTTTCGGAGTTCGATTCGGACAGAGACGGGGTGGTGTCGTTCGAGGANGGGGGGGATTCGGATGAGGGGGAGGAAGCTGCCGTCATTAGCCCTTCCTCAAGGGGAATAGGGGGGGTCAATAGCAGCGCTTCGTCTTCTGCTTCCTCTACTGCCCACGGACCGGGGGCGGGGGGAGGGGAAGGGGGAGGAGACAAGGGGGGGGGCATTGAAGTGAAAACCCCCACGCCCTCTCCCCAAGAGTCGGCGACGCCACAGGGGCAGGGGGGGGGACAGGGACAGGAAAAGGGGGGAAAGAACAGTAAAGCAACTGGCGGAGGAGATTCACTTGCAGATCGGATCCGTGAATCTCTTTCCGGCTGTCCGTTTCGTGATCGTATTCATCCAACACACTCCTTCATTGCACCTGAGGTCCTGGTTTCTGATTCGTTCAGCGAGGCCGTAGATCTTTGGTCCGTTGGGGCAATGACCTACACGGCACTCACCCACCATTCTCACTTGACAGATGACCAAGAGGCCCTAAGAGAGAAAATTCGAACATCCACGGACCCCCGAGAAAAGGCAGAGCTCTTCAATCGGTTGTGGGGTGGTTGGAAGGCTCAGTGGACATCCGATGACAAAAAAAGGGTGTCGGCTGAAGCTCGGGACTTCTGTGAGCGGCTTCTGCAAGTCGACCCCTCAAAGAGAATCTCAGCCAGAGAGGCGGTGCAGCACCCATGGATTCACTCCAGCTACAAACTCGAGCTTGACAGAATTCCTGTCAGGGCAATTGCGAATTTGCTCTGTTGGCCCCGACACACCAAACTGGTGAAGGCAGCCCTCACAGCGGCGGCGTCTTACCTAAGAGGGTCAAGGTGGGAGCAGCTCCGGCAGACTTTTTCGGAGTTCGATTCGGACAGAGACGGGGTGGTGTCGTTCGAGGAACTCAAAACGGTCGGTGGATGGCAAGAGCGGGAAGATACGTTAAGTACGTCAGCAGAAGAGAGAAAAACTGTCTGTTCATCTTTGGAAGGACAAGCAATCAATTTACTTCTGAAAAGAGGGATCACCGTCCGTCCTTGTGCTGCTCTAAGAGACTGAACTCACTTTGTAGAGCCATCCAGCCCTGTGCGGATGAGATGAGTTTTTGGCCCCTTCATTTGTATTTTGCCTCCTGCATGCAGACCTTGCGGGCCTGGTTCCGCACGAAGCTGCCAACGATCCGGTCCGACGCTGAACTTCGGAAGATCTTCACGCCCCGTCTCCTGTTTTTGGCCTCCGAACTTTGCAGCAGTGATGAGGAAATGAGGGTCCGTCCGAAGGGGGCAGGCAGAAGGGTGTCTGTCTGTCTGTCTTTCTGTCGGAGCTCTTCAAAGAAAAGAAAAGAAAAAATCATGCGAGAAGGGATTTGTCGCGGTTTGACGAGAAACCGACCCCTATTCTAGAGTTACCTTGTTGGTCATGAAACGGAAACACACAATGGAAAAAAAAATCTTCAAGCCATTGATTGGTCATGAGATTTTGCCCAAACCATTGTCTGTCTCCACAAGAGAGAAGAGAAGAAAAGAGAAGAGCCCCTCTGTATCTGTATGAAGGGAATCCAGTCTTCCCAGAGCGAAGCTTCCGGAAGGTCTCGGGAGACCGTCAACCTTTGCATTCATGGCTATGTTGAATATTTTATTTTCCCGTCTCGACCTTGTTCATATTTACCCCTCAACCAATAGACTCTGCCTGCCTTTTTGCCTTCAGATTCTCTTTCAGTCTGTTGACACCAACTTTGACGGGCAGATTGAATTTAAGGTCGGTCAGCGAGCTCTTCACTGAGAGAAGATGGATCGAGAGAGAAACCATGAACCGGACTCCAACTAACAGAGAGCATGGATGAAACTCAGACGAAGAATTAAGCGTATCACTTGTAATGATGTCTCTTGAATCCCGCCTTCTCTTTTCCTTCTCTCCTCCTTTTCTTTTGTCGAAATATGGTGCGGCTAAGGAAGTGTGAAAAACACTTGATTTCTTCAAACGAACGAGTTTTGCCGGGGACGATAAAAGAGGATGAGGAGTATCGCAAGAAGTCGAAATTTCCTTTAAATGATCATGTACCTGTCAGTTTCTTTGTCTGTCTTTGAAGCTTTCTTTATTCAGGTGGAAGTTTGTGTGTGTCCGAAGATCTGCCTGAAAATATTCCGTCCGCTTGTACGTCTGTCTGTCAACTTACTTCCTTGCAGGAGTTTCTGGCGGCCTGTTGCGAGAGGAACATCGCCACCTCGAGTGAACTGTCGAGGGCTGCCTTCCGGTCTCTTGACAGGGTCAGTGGGTGTGTGCATTAATTTTCATACATACAGAATTTTATATACAAATGAATGAAAATAAATGCATGCACTGTCGAGTGCTGCCTTCCGGTCTCTTCACAGGTTCAGTGGGTGTGTCGGTCGGTCGGTCAGATGGGTGGGAGGGAGGGAGCGTGTGGAAGGGGGATCGAGTGCTCGGCTTGTGTAATTGATTTTGTATGTATGTACGTGTGTGTGTGTGTGTGTGAGAGAGAGAGAGAGAGAGAGAGACCCTGCATGGCTTTCTGCACCTTTAATTTCTGCAGGACGGAGACGGTCTCCTGTCTCTGGAAGAATTGAGGGACGTCACCGCTGGGGGCCCGCCCCCTCCTGGATCGGGAAGCGCCCTTGCGCCTCAGAGGCGGTTCAGCGATGACGAGGAGAAAGAAAAAGAAGAAAAAGAACTGCACACGCCCAGACGAGGCAACGAAATCCTCAGGAGTGTCACACCTCTCTTCCTCCACGGTTGGTTGGTTCGTTGGTTGCAAGACCAGTTGCTCGGCTGGTTGGAAGACTGTATCTTAAATTAACGGATCGGAAGTTGTCGTGGTTGTTTGTGTTTTTGCACCGGGCGGGCCTGTCAGCAATGCCAATTAAGGAAAACGCACGACCTGCAAAATCGACGGAGATGCAAACAAACGATGGAAAGGGGCAAAAAGAGAATTTTTGCTTTAGACCCAAACTCTGACTAGCTGTCAATCCTTTCTTTCGTTTCTCTTGGCTACAATAAATGCGCATGGAGGACAGAATGAACGTTGTTTTGTTTTTCCGTACGACACGACCAGAGCAACAACAGCACAAGAATCCCGCAGGCAGTACACCTCATTCATTGCCGCACCTCCCTGCCTCGTGATCGGACATCTGCCGAGACCCCCTTTTCCTTTTCTTTCCTTTCCCTTAATTGCATTCATTCTGCGCTTTCTTTCGTTCTTTGTGTCTGTCTGTCTGGCTGGCTGGCTGGCTGTCTGTCTGTCTGCATGTATGTTTCTGTGTGTGCATGGGCGTAAGTACTCTGGATCGATCGATCGATCGAGAGTGCCTGCGTGCAGGAGCGCACACACCGAATTGCACCCTCTCTCGTGACATCACGCCAGGCAGCGCTGCACGTCCCCCACGGGACCTTTCTGTCCTCTCTCAGTTTGACTTCCAACAACCCGAAGACGTCGCCAGAGAGAGGGAGAGAGACAGGGTAACACACAGAAATGGGGGGAATTTGAAAGAGAAGGAGAAAACAACCGCCGCCGCCTCCTCGGTAGTCCAGCAGCCGAAGGGGTTGAAGGAGAGACCGCCTCAGGCTACTGGTCCCACGGGGGCGGGGGCAGTCACTGCCTCTCTTCCCCTTTCTGCTGTCCAGTCAACAGCAGGAATGGCGGCCAGAGAGAGGCCTCAAACGACTGCTGGTGGACCGCAGCGTCTCTCCCACGGGTCAGTCAGTCTGTTGCGATGACGTTTTGTGGTTTTCTTGTAAGGCTTCCAGATTCACACATCTGGTGTTTGTCGGTGCTCTTCGAACATGTCGAGTAAGGAAATTTCAACGAGGGACGAGAGACGGGGATTGATAAATATTCTGCCTCTTGTTATTTGTCTCGTGACTCGTCTCCGAATCCGTCTCTTCAGTCTACCCTCTCTTTCGAGTCATGTCTGCAAAACACAGCGTGCGTGCGTCACTCAGGATACTATTGGCTCGCGGGTGTATTCATGTTCTACGTGTAATCGGTGTGTGCGTGCGTCACATGTTGGATCCCGTCAGCACTGCCTCTGCTTGTCACCTTGAGTCGTGTTTTTCTGTTTTGACTTTCATTTTTTTCAGCCCCTTTCTTCTCTTCTGGCTGCGTGGGGCCGATGGATGTGCAGCGGGCTGGTTCGAAGGAAGAAGGAAATGTCAGCATAATCGAAAGTAAACGAATGCCCCTTTCTTGTATGCCTGCCTGCGCGGTCGCATAGACAGCTTCTCTCTAAAAAGAAGCTCAAGTGCTCCTATGAAGAGGCCCACTCCTCATCCTCCTGTGTGCATGTTTGGGTGCTTGTTTCCTTATTTGTGTGCAGTCTCTCAGCAACGAACCTGAACGCAACTTCATCCACGGTCCACGTCTCTCTCCGGGCTGTGTCTGTATTGGAGCCTCCTGCAGAAGATAAGGTCTCCTCAGCAAACAGATCAGAGAAGGGGGGAAAGAGAAAGGACACGGCGGCGGCAGATGCATCCCCATCCGGCCAGGGAGGGCAAAATCATCTCGCACGCCCGGCGACATCTCTCGGGAGTCTGCACCCATCCGCCCCTCTAGGAGCCGACAAGACACAAATTTTGTCCGGAACCATGAAGAGACTTGGAGGTTTTATGAGCCTTCCAACGGGTCAGTCAGGCCATTTGCTTCTTTCTTATGCATGTATTACTATGCCATCAATTCACACAGCGATGGAAGTGCTGAATTGCATGCATAGATGTTCTTTAGATATGCTGAATGAAAAAAGAGTGAGCTGACTGCCAAATTCTTTGACTCGATCATTTGCATTGATTTTGTATTCTTTGAGTGCATTCTTTGGCAAAGATGCTCGGAACGTTCTTTTGCAGCTCTCCCGAAAGTCGGTAATCCGCGGTGACTCGTTTATTTTGCCATTGAAAAGGCCCGCCGGCAGGCCTAGTCTGCGTCTCGACACATCGGTTTGGCAAAAAGGAAACCTCGCGCTGTTCATGATACCCCCGTACGTTTCCGATTTTTGAGAGAGACCGTTTGCAGCTTTGAGGCGACTGGAGAAGGCAGTGGGTCCGGTGATCAAGGCCGAGACCTGGTTGCGGCTGGTCAGTCAGTGAGTTGGGTGGTTTGTTTTGTTCTGCAAAAACTCTGCACGGACGTGTTGTACACATCAAGAAGCATCGACATGAAAGGTCCTGCGTATCAAGCCCCAGCCCGATCGTACGGACATCTACCTCCACGGCGGGCCCTTCGATAAAAGTCAAACGTCTGCCGAGGCTACGAAACGGCCATCGGGAGATTCGCACGCACACACGGGATGTGGCCGTCAAAAGGAAAGCATCGAGGATCATTCCCTTTGATAGACACAAACCAAAAATTGGTATAAATACAGAGATTTTACGGTCTTCTTTACACTCATTCTTTTTCCCGATAGAGAAAATTGGCATCATGCGATAAGAAACGCAAGCCCGCCCACACTCCCCTCGCCCCCCCCCCTCCACACAAAGTCACACTCGCATTTTTACACTGTCAGGAAGAAAGGGAGGCAGAGTCTCTCTCATAGTGATGCACGCGCATGTGTGAACACCAGTTTTTCGCTTTTTCTGGACTGGCAGCTCCGTGTCTGACCCTGTCTGATTTCCCGGCTCTTTCTTTCTCTTTTGAGTGTATGCAGCTGGGGGCAGACGAAGAGGATGAGCTGGACTTTGCAAATTTCTGTCGCGTTCTGAAGGGCGACGTTGTCTTCAGGTTGGTGGGTCTCTTGATCTGTTTATTTTCTTTTTTTTATTATTGTCGTTTTTTGGTCGATCTCTTTGTCACGCACATAGGCACGAACACATGCTCCCATGCATGGGTTTTTGTCCATTTCGTATCCTTCCTTCTTTACGGGGACCAATGAGTCACTCAATCAATGAACAAAGGAATAAACGCATGGAAAAATTGAGGAACGCATGATGGCCGGGTGCATGGCTCACTGAGTGACTGCATGCATGGATGGACGAACAAACGGACGGACGGACGACAGGACTGCATCCGTCCATATTCCTCGATAGATGGATGATGCATCGTGCGTGCGTGCGTCAAGCGTGCGTGCAGGTGTTACTACGATGGGTCGATGGGAGTGGCGTCCTACCTGATTGCTCTGGACAGTCAGTCGATTTCCTTGTCTTCATTGCTTTTCTTTGTTGGTTGTCTGCAGGCGTAGGTACACATTGATCCATGTTTGATTGATGCTTATGTATCTTTTTTCTGTGTATGTATGCGTTCCTGTACGAAGACAATGACACATCGATATGTATGAGTAAAAATGGGTGTGAAGGAACAAGTGTGGCCGTCCCTGCTTGACCGACGACGCTTCGGGGCTTCGGGGCTGTCAGTGAGCATTGACAAATACCACAGAACAAAATTAGTGAAAGATGGAGATGGGGTGTTCATCTATTAATGCCTTGTGGACAGAAGAGACTGTTCTGTTGGCCGACTTTATCTTTGTTCCTATGACTTTCCTTGCTTCTTCCTTTCGTTCTTTCCTTGGATTCGTTTTTGTCTTTTTCGTTGTTTTTTGTTTTGCTTCCCCATTTTCTGCCTTTGCTTCCTTCCTTCCTTCCTTCCTTCTTTCCTTCATTCATCCAGTAAAGGATTCATTCAATCATTCATTCATTTATTACTTCTTTCATTCATTCATTCATTCATTCATTTATTATTTCTTTCACTCACTCACTCGCTCACTCACTCATTCATTCATTCATTCATTTATTCATTCATTCATTCATTCATCATTCCTTCTTTCCTTCCTTTTTCCCGTCTTTCTTTCCTTCTTGTTTTCTTTCCATCTTTCTTCCGTTCGTTCTGGCTGGCTGCCCGCCTGACTGTTTGACTTTCTGTCCGTCCGGGGGGAGAACGCGAGTGTGTCCCCATGCGTGAGGTTTTTAAAGCATTTATTCATTTATCTATCCATCCATCCGCGCATCCATCCATTCACCGCTCCTTGCAGAGAACGCTTTCGTGATCGACCCCGGCACCGACCTCAGAGGATATCTCTCAGATCTGGAGGTAGGTGGGTGGCTTGTCGCTTTGTCTGTCTGTATGCCTCCCGCCGCATGCAGGGGTACGCTGGTGCTTGATTGTATGGCGTGTGTCTGCGAGAAACCGGCTAAAGCAAGACTGGCGGATATCGGAGTTTTCGGGTGATGGAGGAGTAAACCTCGGGGAGGTGTGAGAGGTCGAGTACCCAGGAGGGGGATAGAAGGAGGCAAACAATCCCTTCCTTCCAGAGTATGCTCCTTTGGTGCCCCTTCGCGAGTTATGAAAAGACAAATAAGTTTTTGAATCAATCAATCAATCGAGTGTGGCGAAGGAAGGCCAGTGAAGTTCTTTCTGGGTACGTGTCCTTCCTGTCCTGTGGGCTCGCACTCAATTCTCCTCTCCGTTTGTGCATGTTTTCGTGTGCATGTTGTCTGCCATGCGTGTTTGCAGCACGACGGCCTGACTCTTCGGGGCATTGTGGTCACTCACGCTCCGTTTGCCTTCGTCTCGGGTGGGTGGGTCAGTCAGTGCATCTGCACATATGTGCGTTCAGTCTGCAGTTTTCTTTTTTTCTGTTTGTGTCCCCTGTTTCCGCGGTTTCTTTCCCTCGGGCTGCTTTTTGCTGTCCCCTCTCTCTCATTCTCGCGTGTTCTGCTCCGACTTACCTTGTCTGGCTGTACGGCTTATCCCTCCCTCTAAGGTAGAGGTCCGGGGATAAAAACTTCTTTGCACGTTCGTTTGAGTTCACGTTTACAGTCCGAAAGGTTCCCCAATGCGCGATCGAGTGAAGTTGCGTACTCCGACCGTCTTCTTCGCAGGTGCCCCAAAGCTCTGCTGCCTGACGGGAGCCGAGGTCCTCGTGGGGGAACACGAGAGGCCGCTTCACGCTGCGATCCCCGATTCTCATCTCGTTCTTGTGAAGGATGGAGACACACGAGAGTGAGTGAGTCAGTGAGTGAATGAGTGAGTGGGAAGGAGGGAGGGCGTCTAGGTGAAGGAGGGAGATTTTGATCGAGTGTTTGTCGACCAAATGAAGGAAGGAAAGAGTACAGCATTTGGTTGGGGGCAGAAACACTTCATGCAGGATGACATCGTTCTGTCTGATTTATTCATTCCCTTCGTGCCCCCTCCCTGCTCTTTCTCACTGAACTGCACTCACTCCTTGCATGATGCAGAGTTTGTCCAGGGTTCAAGTTTCGTTTCATCCACGCGCCCGGCCACACTTTTGGGGGAATGGTGGCAGTTCTGGATCGGGTTTCCAAGGAGGTTCGTTCGTTTATTTGTTGGTTTATCTGTTAACAACCTGATACGAAGGATGGAGAAGACGAACGTTTTGACGACATTCCAATTGCAGGGGTTGATTGTGTTTTCCTAATATCGCAACATTACCCCAGTGATCTTACAAGGAGAGAGAGAAAGAGAGAGAGAGAGAGAGAGAGAGAGAGAACGCTAGTTCACCTTTCGAATTTATCCCTTCCTGCTCTGCCCTCTCTTTGTCTCTTTTCGTTATGAAAGAAAAAAAAAGAACTCAAAACGTACAACGACAAAGAAGGTCCCAATCCACACACAGTATCCATTCCGCTTGCTGACTGAATTCATTGTCAAAAAGGACGGACCTCCGCTGGACGTGTGGGTCTTTCATTTCACTTCTTCTTGATTAAAGCCAGCACTGCTCACGTGCATGTGCGTCTTTTCAAATACGCTCGTATGGGCACAAGCAGCATACGAAGAAGAAGGACACGCCTATTTTGGCTTTCACGGGTGGTTCAGTGCTTGCGGACGGTGTTGCTCGAGGCGACCTCTGCTTTAAGGTCAAGGGATACCCTCAGCCAAAAGGAGCAAACCTGTCAGTCTCCCTCCTCCTTCAGTCAAGAGAACGTCAGGGCCAAACAAAGGTTACTCACTTCCTTCAACAGAAAAAACAAAGGAAGGCCTCGATTTAAGTGCATGTGTCTTTCTTTTGTATCCCTCTTTAGCTCTTTGGACGGCTTCGCTTCTTTCTCTGGCTCGGTCTCCTCCATGGAAGGAATTTTCTCCCTTTTCTTGCCAATCGGTCGATGGTTTCTTTGAAACTTCTCGATTGCCGTGCGTCCATGCCTCTTTTCTTCTATCTCTCTGTCTGTCTGTCTGTCTGTCTGTCTGCAGGGAGGGTCTGGTTCGGCATCTGTCCCGTACAATCGAGAAGGTTAAGGGGATGCCTCCGGACACAGACCTCTTCCCTGCCTATGGGGCTGCCTCCCTTCTCTGCCTTCCTCCTGCACCGGCAGACAGGGTCGTGGAGGGGGCAACGAGCATCACCGTGAGTCCTGCAAGCAAAGAGTGCTTCCTTTGATGGAATTAGAAAAGAAAAACATTCGGTTCAAAATAAACAAGCAAGCCCTGTCGAACAAACGGTTACTTTCACACACATGCTCCTCAGGCTTGGCCAGGTCCTCTCGATCGTGCAAAGCTGAAAAGACAGAAGAAGAAAACAGTCTCCCCTCGCAGGGAAGAGGATAGACCTGAAAATGGTTTTTCTTCATTTTCTTTCCTTCCTGGAAGGCAATTTCAATTGGGAAGAGACGCGGGACCGTTAGCTGAATTCTAGCAGGGTTCTGTCTGGCTGTCTGTCTGGTCCATGCATGCATTGCTGAGTGAGTGAGTGAGTGAGTGAGTGAGTGAGTGAGAGTGAGCGTGAGTGAGTGAGTGAGTGAGTGAGTGAGTGGCGTGAGTGGCGTGAGTGCAGGTGAAGGAAATGGACGATCCCCGTCAAGGGAGTCCGAGTCCGCCTTTTCCTTTCGAGTCCTCTTCTTCCTCTTCCTCCTCCTCTTCATCCTCTGCTGGGACGACAAGCGCGGGGGGGTCCCTCTCGATGGGTGAAGTGAGGGGGGAAAGGGAAAAAGAGAAACACCTGCACGTCGAGGGAGGGCACGGCGGCGGCGGACAGCGCGCGTTCTGGGTCTCTTATCAGAAAGAGATCGGGACTATGGAGAAGGGGCTGCAGATGCCCTGGGATGTGGTGCGTCAGGTTGTTTGTTTGTGTGTGACTTTCTTTTTGTCTCTATCGGACGGTCGGTTTCTCCCCGTGCGTCTCGATCTGTTTTCTTGTGTGTGTGTGTGTGTGTGTGTGTGCGTGCGTGCGTGCGTGCAAGAGAGAGACAGACCTTTTTGAAGGAGAGGCTATGTATGTATGCATCTGTATGTATATGCAGATGCATCTGTATGTATATGCATATGCAGATAGCGAAAGCCAACGGCGTCCCATGGAAGGAGAGGGCCCTCCCGGACCCCCCTTCCGTCCACCGAGTCTCGTCCTTCACCTCCATGACCTCCAACTCTTCTGCGTCCGCTTCCTTGTCTACTAAAGACTCCTCTTCCCCCTCAACCTCTTCGACTGCCTCAAGCTCCCCCACTCCCCCTTCTTCGACTTCCGCCGCTCCTTCGGGCGACCTACTGATTACTCACTTCTCCCATCTTCAGAACGTCAAACGGTTTATCAGACTGACGGCGCCCAAGTTCGTGGCTGAGTACAAAAAGAGCAGCCTGCCAAATGCAAAAGATCCGTCAGGCAGGATTCCTACAAAAGTTCTGATTGACTGCCGGAAGGGAGAGGCATTTGCAGGCTGTCACGTGAAGGGCTCTCTTTCTTTTCCCATGACACAGACCTCATCAGAAGATTTTTGGTCACCCTGGCTGGCACATTTTATCGTCTCTGTCGTGCCGTCGCTTCAACAGCAGCAGCAGAAAGCCCCGAAGGAAAAAGACCCAAGCGAAGCTCCTCCGTCCCCCGTTCTTCAAATTTTTGTTGTCCCTCCAGAGCCTCTGGATCTGGAAGCGAAGCCTGGGGCAGGCGGTGAGTGCGTCCAGAGGTGCGACGAGGCCCTGAGAAGGCTCCAGCAGTTGGGGCTGGAATCTGATGTGACTGCGGTACTGGAGGGAGAACTGTCATCCAGCTCGTGCGGGGAAAAAGAGAAAGAATTCTTCTCCAGTTTTCCCACTTACGATCCGAGAAAAGAAAAAGAAAAGGAGCAAAAAGAACTGAAAGACAAAAAGAAGAAGACTACAGCAGCCGGAGCAAGTAGGGACAAAGATTCTTCTGCCTCAGGCTCCTCTCAGTCAGTAGGTCCTTTGGGGCCTTCTGCCTTGGAGCTTCCGGGTGTGCGCGTGTTGGACGTCCGGGGCCCTGCAGAATTTGCGAGAGCAGTCCAAGCAGCGGCAGCCGGGAGAGGACCGGGAAGAGTCAAAGGTGAGTGGGGAGAAGGTGGCTCACCTGTTTTGTTCGTTTCCATTGGAGCTAGGGAAGAAAACTTGATGCACCGTATCATCTATTCAAGCGCTGCCGTTCATTCAACGCATTCGCCTTAACTGTCTGCTGCTCTGTCTCGCCGTTCCTCTAGCGCTACCACACTTTCTCTCCTCTCTGTCTCTCTCTGCCAGAGTTCGACCATTCTATCTGTCTCTATGTTCTCTCGTCCGCTTTCTCTCCATTCTGCTTAATTGTCGTCATACCGGGACTGATGCCCCTTAATTTCTCCCTTCTTTGTTGCTGACTGAAATGGCAGGGTCAGAGTCCCTTCCCCTCCAGAATCTGGCCACAAAGGCGCAAGCTCTGGATTCCAGACTTCGGTCGGTCGGTCGGTCGGTTGGTCTGTGGGTACTTCTCAGTCAGCCAGCCTGTCTGTCTACCTGACTAATTGTGAGTCAGTAGGTGGTATGGTGCCGGCCCCGTTTTTCGTTTTTTTTTCGTTTGTGCAACATTTTGCATCGGGTTTACGTGACTGAAATGGCAGAGGGTGAAAGAACGCAAGAGAGAACAAAGGTGTGGACGGGGAGGGAATGATGTGGACGGATAAACGAGTAGTGCAGATTCGCTTTTCGTGTAGATTTGTTGACTTCACATATGATCGCACAGAATCTAGTGTTGACGCACGCAGAGCAACTGCATGCCCAAGCGTTCGTATGCTCAGCAGAGGCATGCAAAGTTTCGTGATTATGCATCGATGCGTTTGAACGTTGACGTATATCTTGCAAGGGTGCAGATTTGCGGTCGTCTGCCGCACTGGATTCCGATCGGCCATTGCAGCTTCGATTTTGGCGAGCCGTGGGAGGAGTGTGGTGCTCGTTAGTGGAGGGTCGGTCTTTTTCTTTCTTCTGTTAAGCAGTCTTTCAATTGTGCTGCCTTTTTACTCCGCCTCTTCTATTCGGTTTCTCTCTGCGTCTCACCATCTCTGTGTTTTCTTTCATTTCCTGGCGCTCTTTCTTTCCGTCAGAAAGCATAGATCTCTGTCTGTTAGATGCCCCCTCTCTCACCTGGACGGTAGCTTTCGTGCTCTTTGTTGTCGCTGCGTTGCGTTGCGTTGTATCATTTGTATTTTTTTGTTCTTCTGGCCGCTCCCTTTCCTTTGAAGTTCCTCTCGATCTCTACACAACGCACCGAGAAGAAGAGACAGGACACGTCGAGAGTTTCTGCAGTGTCTGCGCTCCTTGCATACGTCTGCATCTCTGCATATGCATCTGCATTTGTCTCTCTGTCTGTCTGTCTGCCTGCCTGCCTGCCTGCTTGCCTGCCTGTCTGCCTGTCAGATTGACTTCAGCTCTTTGCACGTGTATGCGTGCGTGTGTGTGTGTGTGTGTGTGTGTGTGTGTGTGTGTGTGCATGTGTATGTGTGTGTGCATGTGTATGTGTGTGTGTGTGTGTATGTGTGTGTGTGTGTGTGTGTGTGTGTGCGTGTGTTTGTGCGTGTGTTTGTGCGTGTGTTTGTGCGTGTGTGTGTGTGTGTGTGTGTGTGTGTGTGTGTGTGTGTGTGTGTGTGTGTGTGTGTGTGTGTGTGTGTGTGTATGTGCACGTGCATGTGCACGTGCATGTGTGTATGTGTGTGTGTGATACGATATGCGTGTCAAAGCACGTCCCTGTCCGTGTGGGCGTTTGTTTGCATCATGCAATGCAGAGTGGAGAGGCTCCTCTCTGTGTACCCCCACCTCGCAGATGGGTGACGCTTTCTGATCACTGACAGTCGACTGGCTTAGTGGGTTGGTGGGTGTGTTGAGAATAAGCATACGTGGAGGGAGAAGGACATGCCAAGGAGAAAGGGGGACCAAGTAACTAAATCGTCATTTTATTACAGGAGAAAGCTGGTCGTTTGAGGCAGCAATTAAAGGGAAGGGGAGAAATGAGGCAGCAATTGAAGGGAAGGGGAGAAAAATGAAAGGGTGATGGAAGAGGGGTGGGTCAGAAGAAAAGGGAGGGAACTGCATTAGCAACAGAGAGGAGCGAGCAGGTTGGGGCTTCTCTCTCTTTTTTTTTGCTTAGACTTTCTTTCAATGCGAAGGTGGGCAGACGGCAGGCACGGAGGAGAAGAAGAAAGAAAGAAAGAAAAGAAAGGAGAAGGGCCGGGATTCGGGGAAGGAAATGAAGGGGAATTGGAGACTTCAATGAATCCGTCCGTTCGTTCTTTTGCACTGCAGTGCAAGAGAGAGGCCTCTTTGGAAAAAGGGGTGAGGTAGGGAGGGCAATAAACTAAAAAGAGTACGTTGGGATTCATCCACGTGAAAAGAAATTTAAACAGGGGGAAGCGGGGAGCGTTGGTCTGAATGAAGTCTGTTGTTTAGTTGAGTGACTGACTCACAGGCAACGTCTGCCTGCCAGGACGGCGCGGCCCGGGGAACGTCCTTCCCTTCCCCTTCCTTTCCCTTCCTTTTCGTACCTGAATGAACGAATCGTTTTCTTTCATGGCTGTCTGTCTGTCTCTTTGTCTGTCTCTGTTTGTCTGTCTCTTTTCCTGTCTTTCTCGCTGTCTCTGTATGGTCTGTCTGCGTCCATGTCCCTGTCTTTGTCTCTATCGGTTTTTTCCCATGGCAGATCGGCTTTTCCCTTCTGGAGAGAAGAAGAGAAGGCATGCAGAGGAAAGAGGACCGACTCTCTCTTTTCTCTTCTCCTGTTTCCTTCTTGACCCCCTCACTGATTGGTTCCCTCCGCAAAAGAAAAGAAGTAAAGAAGAGAAGAGAGGAACAAATCAAATTTGAATTCCTGGCAGGTACCTGAAGTCCGCACTGGCTCACTCACCGCCTTGGAGTGCCGTTTTTTTGTGCTGCAAGGGCCCTCCGACATGCAGGCATCTCAAAAAATAAAAGAGAGAGAGAGAGAGAGAGGGGTTGGGATGGGGGGGGCAGTAGGTTTTTACAATGCGGAAGGATAGAGCTGCATGCGAATGGATGGATGGATTGGTGGGGTCTCGTTGGGGCTGCATTGGGCGTTCGTTCTTTCGCGCACGTGTGTTTTCTTTCTTTGTTTGCCCTCTTGTCTTGATTGGGCGATGGATCAGTGAGGGTGCACGGGCCTCTTCTTGGTCTGTCTGTCTGTCTGTCTGTCTGTCTGTCCGATACTAGCTTGTTTTTTTGAGAATTGGCTGGACAGAAAGAAGATGTGAATGAACTCAAGTCAGACTGGGGTCACAGTTTGGTGTGGATTTGGGTGAAAGAAAATTGATCGAATTTGTTTATTTTTCACTTTCTTTCCTTCAAGAGAGAGACGAACAATCAGTCATAAGAGTCGGTCTGTCTTTTCACTGCTTTCTTAATTGTCCAGTCCGCTGAGCGCTGTTGTTCCGAATTCATGTTTTGAGTGAGCGAGGTGGTCATGCATGGTCAGATCAATTTTATTTGAAACCTGCAAATGAAAAATTCGGTTGAGCTTCCTTGTCACCCCTTGGAGGGGTCCCCCGTGCAAACGGATCTCTCGCCTCTCTCTGTTTTTTTTGTTTTAATTGTCCGACTTCATGCTGGCATAAAGGAAGAAAGAAGGAAGGAGGGCAAATGGGTAAATGTTCTCGCCGACTGTCGTTTCACGTGCAGCATCTGCGGTTGACCTGCTGTGCCCCCTTTGGTGAAGAAGGAAGGAAAGAAGAGAGAAAGAAAGAAAGGAAAGGAGCGACGGATAACTTTCAGATATGAAAAAAGGTGGGAAACGTTGGATGGAATACCTGGAATGGCGCCCTCGATGAAAATATTCGTGGCTGCAAGGACTTTTGTTGAATTCGGAAGGAAAACAGACAAATACACGCACTCACACACACAATGAGACTCTATTATGAGAGAGAGTGAGAGAGAAGGGGAGAGGAAGAGAGAGAGAGAGAGAGAGAGAGAGAGGGAGGGAGAGAGAGGGAGAGAAAAAGACTGAGGAAGTTTGATGGGAAATTGGGAAGCCTTGTGTGTGAGAAAAAATATTTTCTAGAAGATTGTGATATTAGTTATCTCTCATAACTTTTCCCCGCCCGTTTGTTTTTTTGTGCAGACGCCCCCTTCGTGTCGTTTTCTATCACCTTTCCTCTCTTTGACATTAGCTGATTTGCTGCCAGGCTGCCTTGCTGATCTAGTTGCTGATTGAACCCGCTTTTTCTTCCATAAAGGACACGGAAATGCTTAGTACCGTGACACTTAGTATAAGAAATCTATTCTTAGATTGATGTTATCATTAACTTATTTTTTATTTGATTAATGATGATTGATTCAGATTGAATGATGGACTCGGACTGGGGCTGATTGATAAGCATTGCAAGGGCGGCGTACGCTGCTTACACGGTAAGTTTCACCGCGAAAGCTAGCGCGAAAGACGAAGTTAGCCCGCAATGCATACAAGCATGCACACGCCAGACGTTAGTTATGAACCACGGACCACGGTGGTTTACAACTAAAATAATGAATCATCATTAGTCATCATCACCTCTACCCAACAAGGAAGTTAAGACGGTGTAAGTCAAGGCCCGGTAATGCCCTGGTTGTCAACCGCAGGACAACCCAAAACATTAATCCTATCCTAGATCCTTTCTTAATTATCCTATCCTAACCTAGATCCTAACTTATTCCTATAAGATTGAAATATTATAGAAATCCAGATAGAAATATGTTAGAAAAATTCTACAAATATTATAAAATTTTATAAAAGTATTATGAAAGTTTTGTAGAAATCTGCATGGTTTATGCATAATATTTTTATATGATTTCAGACTTAAGATTTTTATAATGTTTCTATATACATTTCGATCTAAAATATTTTTAGAGATTTGTATAAAATTTTTATAATATTTTTAACATATTTCTAGACTATAACTATGATGCGCCAGTACGCCCCATCGTCATCCATATCCAGAGCTAGCTGAATACTTCTAACTTTATGCCTAGCATTAGATGGGGAAAAGTTATCATATTCTAAGATGCCACGCTACACAGCCCTAATCAATATATACTAGAACACATATTTCTAGAATATTTTTTAACTTTTTATAAGGTAGCCCCTATTTCAAAAGGCGTCTTATAATGGGAAGAAACAATACCAGCGTCTAGCAGCCGGCCCTAGAGCCGATCTCAGTTAGCTTCCAGGTTAGCTTACTGGAGCTCTCTTAAGAGTCGTTAAGAGTCTTTTTGGTTAGATAGACTATATTGCACTGCAACGGTATCTACTACAGTATACCAGTGCACTATCGAACCTATCAGTCAATCAATCAATCAACCTTCACCCTCCCCCGCAAACTTACGCACAGAAACCTCCCTCAGTCGCAGGCGAAACGATCGTTTGATACCTCACACACCGTGTTCGCAGTGCCTTTCCTCCACATAAGGGATCTCTTTGACATGACGAAGTACTGGGTAGACTCCAGGGTAGTGAAGATTCCGATTTCGCCGTCGTCTTCGTCGGGCTCCAACGGGTGAAGGACTGCATGACGACGCAATGATCTGACAGTGACTACCTTTTGAAATTTCCGTTTTCTTGCCCGGCAGTGCCTACCTGCCTTCCAGATCTCAACCTTTCTGTCTGCCTTAATGCCTTAATTCCCATTTGTGGCTTTCCTGCCCGTCCGATTGATCCCGATTGTCTTCCTATTTAGCTTTTTTAACTCCTCCCCCTGACAGTATCACGCCCATCACGGCCCATCGTTGAGCAGTGCCTCATATATTATGAAGTGAAAACAAATCAGTTAAGATCATGAGAAGAAGTGTTTCAATCAGATCGATTCAAGGCCATTCCGATGCGTTTGTTCCTGTCTTTTTGTGCTAGCGTTTACAATAATAGCCTATTGATAGGTACTCGATAGTACTTGAGAATTATTTTATTGTTGAAAAAAAAAATGCTAAATGTCTATTTTATACTTCATTTTTTTAAACTTAGCGATATTTAGCGATTATAACTTTTGAGGAGGGGGGGGGGAGATTAAGCTATGGCGGCGTATGAGCTAGCTATACATTTTATTGTCTAATATTATATTTTTTTAAACATATATTTTAACTTACACATCTTATTCAATATAGTTTATTTCGTCTTTTAAATGTTAAATCAATATCTTTAAAGGATTTTTTTTGTTTTTTGACATGTTTTCATGCATGGTGAATCTATCATCAATCATTTTCACTCATGAGTGTCAAAATCCCGTATTTTGGCATTGTATTGCTGGATAATCTGACGAGCCTGGTTGAACACGGAGGTGTATATATATTGATTTTTTTTTCTGGATGTCCTAAATCTTTAGCTGTACGTTCTCTGTTGAATTTTGCACGCCTTCCAATGACGGTCCTCCGGGATTGTTTAGGATTGTTCGAACGTTCAACGTTTATCCTAGGCCGAGTGGCCGGCCCATGCAGGTCATGCCGCACACAGCCGATAGTCCCGGGCCCACCCATTCGGCCCAGGTCGTGCCACGGGTTTGTGGTTGGACACGCAGCTGATGGTCCATTCGGCGCAGCTGTGCAGGTCGTGCCGCGGATTTGTGGTTACATGGACATGTACGCAGCGGTCCCGGGCCCGCCCATTCGGCCCAGGTCGTGCCGCAGATTTGTGGGGTTGGACATGCAGCCGATGGTCCCGGGCCTGCCCATTCGGCCCAGGTCGTGCCGCGCGGGTTTGTGGTAGCCGATGGTCCCGGGCCCGCTCATTCGGCCCAGGTCGTACGTGCCGTGGATTTGTACGCATGCAGCCGATGGTCCCGGGCCCCATTCGGCCCAGGTCGTGCCGCGGGTTTGTGGTTGGACACGCAGCCGATGGTGATCGTTCGTGGGGGTGCAGAGATGTGTAGAGAAGAAAGCAAGTACAGATCGAAGAGAGCCCCATTTGCTCTGACATGGCCCCATTTTTGGTGTCGTGTGCCTGTTCAGTGAATTAATCGCAGCCTTCTGGGTACGTCTCTTTCATTCCGGGGGTTGACTGCCGTCTCCTTTTATGGTTCTCGTGCGTGGGTGCGTGGACGTTCTCGCTCCCTCCCTCCCCTCCAAGCATCCTCCGCCAAAATGCACTTCGAGGGCACAGGCAGTGACGGACAGCGGAGAGCTCAGGGACCCACAAACCCAAACCCACGCCCAAGAAACACCAACCGTGTATCTCTCCTGAGCAGACCATCTAACCCGCCTCCTCCGAGCCTGACGGACTTGATGGGCTTCAACGAGGACGCGGTTCTTCTTGAAGAGAGCATTCTCATGGAACGAGTCAGTTAGCCAGATTGTAGGTCCAATATGTTACTCCGTGAACGTAACACGCATGTATGTCAGCATTTGATACACCCGATCCAATTTGGGGGCAGGCTGACGAGATTGATTGCCCTGTCGCCAAGGAAGGAAGGAAGGAACATTCAGAGGTGCTTTCGAGGAGGAAAAAGGTAGAGTAGCTGCCTGAACCAGAGAAGGGAGGGAAGGGAAAGGGAAGGGAAGTAATGGTTTGATTCGGAACGAAGAGCGCATCTTTCAGGCAGGAGACGTAGTTGGAGTGAAGAGCACACAACGCGATGCAGTGATCAACTGGAGTTTGGACTTTTCTTTCCGAGAACGTCGAGTGATTGTTTGCCGGTCGAGGGGAGAGAGAGAGAGAGAGAGAGAGAGAGAGAGAGGGAGGGAGAGGGGGAGGGAGAGAGAGAGGGAGAGGGAGGGGGAGAGAGAGAGGGAGGGAGGGAGAGAGAGAGAGAGGGGGG